>JAZHYW010004500.1:0-11571 GCA_037355805.1 Ixodes ricinus
TGAACAATCAGCCTATACTTCGTTTCAGCTTGGGTCCAGACGCAGCCGATGCTACGAGCACGAGAGTGTGGCCCTGGAACAGTGCTTGCATTGCACGAGCGCGCCTGCTTGGCAGGGACGCTGAAAGCCCGGAGCTCGCGCTTGTAGCATCGCCTGCGTCTGGACCCAAGCTGAAACGAAGTATAGAATGTTCGGCGACTGGAACATTCGGAACTCGATCAGACGAGAATGTTCTTGAACTCACGAGAACGCAATGTTGAAAGAATAAATAAAAGAACATTCCACTGACTGGAATCAAACCTATGACTTTCCGCGCGACAGTCAAGCGCGGTGACCACTCGGCCACGCCTGCGGTCGCTCTTCACGAGCGCGACAATATGCCTGGCCAGATCTGGAATTTCCATACTTGGCCAGATCTGGGATTTCCATACCTGGGCAGGGATATCAGGCTATATCTGGCATTTATGAGGCTATATCTGGCAGATATACTATATCAGGTTATATGTGGCCACGTTTTGATATGGCCATATCTGAAATCTTCACATCTGGCCAGATATAAATTATTTGTAAGTGATGAGCTACATTTGACTATCGTCACCATGGAGTGCTCTGCGTGATTACGTCAGGACTGCGACCCCCGTAACAAAGCTACTAAGTTTTGTGAAAGAGAGTCTGCTTTCATCTATCAAAGTACACTTATTGGTAAGTGACCTGGCGTGCAACTAGACTTGTGTAAAGCGAGACGCTGCGAATCATTGCTGTTGCTTGACCCCATTACGGCGAAGCATTGAATCTAGCCCTGTATTTCATTGGGGTGTATAACCAAACGATATGTGCGTGGAATGTGAATGAATCAGCTTGTTTTGTTTCAGTATAAGGTTACAGGCAACTTTTTTGGGTTTATAAAATGATATTTTTATTTGATTCAGTTCTTTTCCTCATATTGGTATGGCGTATTTAAAATCTGAAGGCAGTGCCAACATCTTTATCATTATTCATATATTCAATAAAAAATGAAAAACAGGTGGTACGAAAGAGCTCATTCGTCTTTAAAAATTAGGGACGCCACGGGTGGAGTTCCAGTGTATTTGGGAAATTGTTATTTTATGCTTGCAGATAACTCAATATATAGCAATCCTATTGAAAGAAACAAAACAAATGAAAGACATTTACAATTTTCTGCAATGCCGAATTAGAGCGCAGCTCCTGAGGAGGAGGAGGGTAGGGTGTGCAGTGTGGGTCGCGCGTGACGTCACGAGGGTAATATGTTCTTGCTAAATTTGGCGGCATATGTTTCCGCTAAATCTAGCGGAAAATGCTTGCGGTAAATTTTGCAGAAACTCTTTATTCTCGTTACGTCACACGTGACGAAGATAAAATTTTCCCGCTAATTAAGCGGGAAAAGTTTACCTTCGTGACGTTGCACGTGACGCCACGTGTGACGTCGCATGACATCCCACGTGACGCCACTCCAACCCGGGAAAAATTTTCCCGCCAAATTTAGCGGAAATTTTCCGAAAAATTTAGCAGGAAAAGTTTGCCTTCGTGACGTCACACGTGACGTCACGAGGCGCAATAATGGGAAACGTCCCATAATGCAGCGCGCGGTTACGCCGACGGCTACGCAGCTCAAGCAGAAAACGGGCGCCCAAGAGCTGCGCTGTAAAAGAAACAGCCATCCATTTGACTCGCATCCCATAATGCCATATAAAAGGGCCATACCCTATATTAGATGTACTTTCCTGAATAAAGAACGCACAAGTTATTATGACGCTTCGCCATGGTTGTCTGCCATACTTTGTCAGACGGCAGATACGAAGGGAGCACTATATTCAATTACTTTTTTATTTCGGAAAAGGGGGGAGGGGAAGAGGGGAAGGGGGGAAGATATTAGCCGCTTGGACGTCGGCACATATGTCCATCTTCTCGGCAGACTTTCGCTGGAGCCAATCACCCTTGCATCACCTGTATGGCAGCCTCTCCATGCCCTGCTGAAACGACTTTTTGGGAGTGCCTAATATCCATGCCTGGACAGCTCCTCCCAACGTAATAATGACCGCGAAATGGCGCCCTCACCAGTGTTTTCTCGTGCCACCCAACAGATGATAAACACAGGGGGACAGGTCAGGTCGTAGGCATGCACGACCAAACGTACGCCCGTCATACGACGTGCCAGAAAGACAGCCGAACCTCATCAGGCACCGCTCAATCACTGCGTCGTGTGCATTCGCGGGAGGCCAAGATTAACGGGGTCTGATAGGGTTCAGTCGTCATTCTGGCACGTCGTACGACCAGTAGAACGTTTTGTCATGCATAGATATGACCTGGCCGGGACCCCTAGTAATTATCACGTGATCAGTGGTATTAAAAAATCTTGCGTAAACGTCATTTCGCGGATATTAATACGTTGGGCGCAGTTGTCGCACGCATGGATCTGAGGTACTAGCAAAAGGTGACTCCAGCAGGGCATGAAGAGGCTGCCACACAGGTGGTGCAAGGGCATTTGACTCCAGGAGGAGTTTTGAAAAAGGTGAACATACGTGATCACCTCTATGTGACCGGTATCTGCAACAAAAACAAAAAGAAAAACAAATTGTAAATCAATATAGTTCGCCTGACATTTGTTTTCTTCCTCATTTCTTTAATAATTTTTCAGTAAGCGATAACTCAATGAAATAGACTTGGCGCACAGCTCTGGCAATATATATATATATATATATATATATATATATATATATATATATATATATATATATATATATATATATATATATATATATATATATATATATATATATATTAATACACTCGAAAATCTGACAAACGTATTATTCACATTAAAGAAAAAAAATTTTTTTTCTTCTTTATTGTGAATAATACGTTTGTCAAATTGTCGAGATTGTCTTGAACCACTTACATTTGCTGAGATCAAGACGTCGTCCTATCTATTTTTTGTCTTTTCTGCGTTTTGGTGTTTCTTCTCTACCCCTGTCTCAGGTTAATTCACCATGGTTAATATTCACCAGCTCGCCTGCACTCCTTACCGCACACGAAATCTCGAAAAAATATTTTAATTTCGAGATTCACTTTTACATGTGTCCTTTGTATGGTATCATGAGATATGAAAGAGGCTTATGAATTTTTTCAGTGGTAAAGGTATTGATCTAATCGTTATCTTCTCGAGTACCCATCTTAAGAACTGGTTTGTTTGGTTGTCTTAAAATTATTCAGAGCAACATCTTCCCATATCTTCAACGTTTCTTGCTACTTTAATGCAACTTCTTCATACCTTTTTACGTTTTATAGGTATTCTGCGGAAGTCGGAACTTTATACTTTCACTGGACGTCACTGACTAGCACTGTCTATCCGAGAAGTGACTTATTAAAACCAAACACGTTTCTTTCTTTTTTGGCCGTTTCAGAATACCATGATTGATTCAATTAAGAAAGAAGATCCTCTTATAAGATTTTTAATCATTTTTATATTAAACTTTTGGGTTCCCTGCCCGAGTATGCTCGGTTCCGCTCCTGTGTGGCTTTAGTTTTAATTTTCTCCTGGCAATCCTAACTGGGTGGTCATTTTATTTTTCTTGTAATGCAATCTGTTATCAAATGTTATCAAAGACAGAAAGCTTACGCTAGATGGGAAGCATTTACTGGGCTCTTTAGCTGTCATCGACAATACTATCACACGACGAAATAATAAATTACCCTAGCCTGATAAAATCTGAGGAGAAAGATAAACTCTTCTAGATCAGACTGAATATGACAAACTAGCGTCACCGGTCACAGTAGTTCCTCTTGAATTCGGAAGACCACTGCTTGTGCTGAAAGCTGCTGAATCAATCGAAAGCAAATACTAGCATTAGAATTCATAGTCAAGAGCTGGTAAGACATATCTGCCCTTTCGCAAGCATATTAACAGTCACAATATACACTGATCAACCAACGTAATACTGAGCTAGTCACCACTGGCACGCAAAACAGTGCATGGGTCGTCTTCTGCGGAGTTCCATACGCAACAAACTCTGACCAACTGTATGCTTAGAACCGCTTGCACTTTGACCTGCATTGTATCCAGCTGTCAGTTGAGCAACAGGTAGCCGCCTATTTTGCTTCACCAGGAGTGATATCCTCCTACGTCCCCATTCTGAGATGAGGCGTGAACGTGCCATGCCTCGGCGTCTACTAAATATTTCACAGTTGTTCTTCCGCTTTTTATAGGTACTGGTGACGACAACTCGAGGATACCCGTTGAGTTTTGCAGTTTCCGTGCTTATTCTTACGAGCCGTCCGGCCTTCACGATCTGCCTTTTATCAAAGTCCCCGTAAATCAGCAGCATTTCCCAATACTTTGCACACGCAGTCTACAAAATTATACCTCTTGATCCCCGGCAGCCGTTAGCTACCATCTGCATCAGCAGGGGGTAGGTACTTGGATGGCGCGTTAGTTAGGCCCTAATAAAAAAGAAATTAACATCAATGACCTTCGGACTTTCTCTACATAAGCGAGTCCTATTTATGTGTCGCACCTGTATTCATTACAACTGCCTATTTTCGTACGTACAATACGCAACTCAAGTGCAGTCATGTTCGCCACTGTGTAGTATAAGTGCAATACAATACACTACAATATATGGGTCTGTAATTCGTGGTGCGAGTATATCAACTTATCGGCGTGTAACTACTAAAGCCGCACGTAAATTTTCTCGGGGTGGCAATATGCACATTTGTGTAGGAATATAGCTCAGTCAACACCTCCTATACTCGTATTCACCTCAAAAATTGTAGTAAAATAAGACCAGCTTCTCACGTAACGTTACTAATTTCCACATTTCTGCGTTCACTTTAGACATATGTAGGTGCATTTTACATTAACTGCGGGATATTTTATCAAGAGGTACTCGTTTCAAAGCCAAAATCCCCGCTTTTTTCTTGAAAACCAAACCTTGTAGGAAATACTTCGCGCAGCACAATAATTATAGTCAAAACCTTCTTTTTATGTTACAACGAGAATAAACTAATCAAAAACCTGCGAACCTCATCCTATTCCTTCATGAAAGGTCATCACAGTCGGATGGTACTATCTCAGCACTTAAACCCGAGCCCGTGGCCCAGCTTCCTTCGACGTGTTGATTGGACACGAGGCTCAGCCGAACATTGACGTAGCAGTCGTAGCTAATCTGTGTCGTCGCTCGATTTCACTGTGATTACGTCACAAATTCTACTGCTTACGCTTTAACAATTCTAAGTGATGTTTTCTCAGCCAACAACATGTCCTCTCATTCACGGTGTCAACATCTACGTATCGTTTTATTTTTCACCTAAAAAAGAAGCCCCTGGACTCCCTTGATATTTTTTTGAGAAAACATAAGTAGGAACCGGCCTTTCATAAAGTGCCCAAACCTCAAGGCTCAAAAACAAAATTATCACTATACCCCCTGTTCACTTGGATGCCAATGATAAACATTTACGCTTGTTTACGAGAAAAAAACTGAAAGCGATTGCCAGTTCTTCCGTCACAAATTAAATAGACGAGGATTTCTCCTCACGGTACAGAGCCTGCAAGACTGTCAAAAAGTTACGTTGTTTGTGTGTCGTTTTTTTCTTCACATTAACCGGTTTTTGGGAAGAAGTTAGGGCAAAACTCAGAACGGCATCCCCGCAGCTCTCATACCTCCAAAGTGCCACTTTAGTGCAGTTAGAAGGAATCCAGCGCCTGCTCGGAAGCTCAACCGCAGAAGCCATTAAGGAGCATTTTACCAAAGAAAGCAAAAAGCAAACACAAAAAGGAAAATAGTGACCCTCCCGGCTGAAATCCGCCCTTCTGCGCGTTGAACCCCTAAACGCTCGCGAGGCGCGTGCACGCTCGCACATTTATGAGCGACCGTAATTATGTGTTCGTTCCCCGAGAGCCGTGAGCAAGATGTTCCCATCAGGGCTCTTACCGCCACCCCTTTCTTCGCTTCCTTTCCTGCATCGCTAACCATCCTATACTCTGTTCGCCCCTTATGTTGACAGTACAGTGGAAGGTACGTGCCCGTTAGGCCAATCGTACATCTATCTTTCCTCACGTGATCACGCGCTCGCCCACACCCAGGCTCTAAGAGAATGAGAGAGAGAGCAAGCACACGAGACGAAAGGAGCCCAGTTGATTGGTCCGGCGAGAGCGTAGTACCTACCGTACTGTTAGCTTAAAGGTAAACGCAGTGAGTAGCGGCAGCCCAAACGGCACGAAAACGAGCGTTTAAGGTTGCGTTTCCCGCTCCCCTGTACGACTGCTTCGCGGGCAAGTTAGGCGAACAACCGAGCCACGCAACTCAGTTCATTTGCCCTTCCTACTCGGTTGGCTCATGCACAGCTCTGCCATCTCTTCCGGTGCCTTTCCCTGCTCCCCTCTCTCTCTCTTTCTGCACGTCTTTGTGTTTTTGCTGGAACCGTCTCCCAGGTAAACTTTGTTTCGCCTTAGGATGTACCGCAGCTGAAGCGCTACCGGTCATTCCAGCTAGTGCACCTCACTTTGTGACTACGCTTATGTCTTACACTGAGTCCAAGCGCGGCCGACTCTACGACTCGACGATGCCAATCAAGCAGTATCAAAAGTGACATCGTCACGGTTCTCGTCGTTTTTTTACGTTTGCCATGACCGACGAAACCGATCACGCACAGTAAATGCGCAGTAATCCTGCGATTTTTTCTTTCTGTGCGTGATGGTGGATGGGTTTAGCCGCTTCGGTGAGAGTGAGCACTCAAAGACCACGAGCTTCGTGACGGTGCATCTTCTAGCAAGGTTTCATTCAGCTCCGTCTCATCGTCCGCTGTGCTTCTGTGCTTGGGCTCTGCGAATTCCATCGGGCGACACCACGCCACCGAGCCGGGTTTCGCTCTTCGGTACGCAGCCAAACACGTTTCGATTCTGCCCGCAGACAGCGCGAGTGCGGTTTTCAGTGGAGGATAAAAACCCTCCACAGGTCAGCGTCTATGGTATCGCGCCTATGGTATCACGCGCTGGCGGGGCAAATTTAGCGATGGTTGTGGGATGTTTTGTTGACAAACATTCCACCCTCTCCGTCTCGTATATCAAGCATTTTTGCCTACGCTAAACTGACGTACACCGGTCACGATATAGGTGCTTCTAATGTATATACTCAAACATGCTCAAAATATTGCAGAAGGGTACGTTGCTTGGGCGAGATGTTTGTATAGTATAGAGACTAAAATCGCAAAAAATACGAAGGAGCAGTAAGGACGACGTACACCGCAGAGGGCTTTAAACAGAACCTCATTTAAAAGAAAGGAATCGCAGTAGGATGTGTACTTAGGCCAGTTAGTTGTACCTTGTAGAGGATAAAAGCGCCAAAAGCACGAAGGACAAGTAGAAGGGCGACCTACACCACAGGCCGCTTTCTGGTGTACGTCGTTCCTCTATACTTGTCCTTCGTGTTTTTTTGGGGGCTTTAATCCTCGACGAGTCCAAAATACGTTGTTCGAACCTATGACAGGGGTCCAAATCACTTCTTCCTTTTCCGAAGCTAATCAAACGTTGCGTTCGGATCACTGTTACTTGATTTCTAGATGCCGAATCGTATCCAGTCCTTTTGCTCCTTCGCAATTATTGTTGCTCTCAAACAAGCTAACTTCAGACAGCGAGAACAACATATTCTACCGATGACGACACGCGAAGGCACTGCCATATGTCGCATTTTTAGACAAAAGACAGGGAAACACCATTGCACAAGAATGTCGCGCCTAATTTCGTTTTTATTTTTTTTATTTTTTGGGCTGGACACCGCGTTTAGCCCAAATCCAGTCGGGGAACCGATCCCCGTGAACTCGTGTTACTTATGTCGCAACGATGAGCAAACATCTCCAACCGCAACGGTTTTCTCTCGTGAAGATAGCCTGGCAGCTATACCATGACTTAGCTTTTTTCGATTGTGCGCCGTCATTTGGGCGGCGCACAATCAGATTCTTCGATAGGGCGGCAGCAAACCTGCCGATATTTTTGGTGGACGCCGCGCACCACCCTCGGCCACGGATACCGTTCGCACCGCGAATGGAGGTTGCTTAGTGTAAAGTCCCTGGATTAGAGCTTCCATACAAGTAGCGACATTCTTTGAAGCGCCGAACTCGTGATGGTGCAGGTTTTAGGAAGAGAATGGCAGCGCACAGCAAAGGTTTGAACTGAATGCATGTCGCCATTTTGTTCCAGCGAAATGTGCTTTGTTAATTGTATTGGTTGTCGTTACTTCTAAAATAAGTATTAAGGGACTTTAGCTCAGTGCGGCTACCCGGGGTCGTGCGGCTCAATTGAGGATGCGATAACTATTTGGTACGCTAGGAGTGTGCACCCGCGGGCCACCTGGAACACGCTATTATAGACCGTTCCTAATATCACCTTCAGCGCGCTGCCATCCTTGTCTACTGCTGTGGCACACGTTCTGAGAATGCGCACTAGCTCTCCTCCGCGGTATATAAGACGCCGCAGATGCGTCCACACCCCACTGACTCTGCATTTCTTGCCAGTGGAATAAGCGGTGGAAATGTGCATAGTCTCTTGCAGTTTAAGAAAAGCAAGTTAAAGGCCCGTTCACACACTTGCAACCAAGTAGGACCGACTGAGACAAGGGCGGTTTTTAAGCCTTTCACAACGGCTTAAATCCGCATGCGCTAGTGCGGACCTGGTTCTAAGCCGTCGCAAGAGCGGCTTAAAACCGGACTTATCTCACTCGGTCCTACACGGTTGCAAGTCTGTCAACGGACCTTAAAGGGATACTACAACGAAATTTCGGCCCTTACTTTTGGTATATTCGTGTTCAAAGGGCCAGTATCACATCGGACACACCAATATCTTGTTAAAGAAGACACGAAAAGGAACTTTAAAACAAATTAAGCGATTAGCAAAGAGCTACTGGTCGATGTCGCTAAAGCCTCGTTTGTAATGCCCATCTAGAAACCTTGACAGGTAGTGACAATAACAGTTTCACCCAGAACTATATATGCTTTGAACCTGACGTCATCCCGACAACTCTAGGCTAGCACAAGAAAAGAGAGAAGGGAGAAACTCCCCGCTCAACAGGACTCTCTTTTGTGTGCCCCAGACGTCGCTATTTTGCCTCTATAAGATCAAAGAAAAGATTAACCCGTCACTCAAAATTAACACAAAAGCAGCCTTGCAGTTAGTTGCGTTGGCCCGATCGCTGGCGTGCTTCGACCACTTCGGTGGCTGAAACGGCTAAGGTACCCTGACGACGTCAGCATCGCCGCAGCTTTGGTCATCACGAGACAAACTACGTCACGATTTCGCCGGATATGACGTACACTCTAAGAAAAAATGGAGGAAAACGGTAGCAACGGCGTGTCTTCCTCCCTTCTACTGACGCGTCCCCAAGCGGACACGAGAAGCAGAGAGGAGCGAGACGTTTTCCTCCCTCTCCAGGCAGACGGGAGAAAGCTTGCGGCCTCCCGACTCATCTTCTTTCGGTTTCGTTTTTCGAGCACGTCGCGCCCGTTGTTAAATAAATATTGTTGAGTTGATTGAGCTTCAGCGGCAGCGAAGGCCGCCTGTAATTCCGTCTTCTAGTCCAAACGTGCAGAACATGTCGGTTGCATTGACGTTTTTACCATTAATTTTATCAAACGAGCAAACGAAGCCCCTAGAAACAGCGAAGTTCCGGAGCAGTGCCAGCAGCGCTACACACTGGATAAGATGGCCATCTCCGGTTTGCGGGACCCACGCGGAACTACAGTAGCGGAACCATGCGAAACTGTGTCGACGTTTTACTACGTTATGGAAATCGCGGGAACAGCGTCCAAGGCAGGCAGGTTTTCCTGCCAGCTGCCTGGGTGCCTTCCGTGCTGAGTTCAGTTCTGTTTTCCCGTGCCTAGTGCCAACCGGCGTTCAACGTGGTTCTGTGTTTCTGCGTGTCAGCAACATTGTGATGTGATGGCAGTGTAATGTGCAGTGAACAGAATACTGGAATTATCGCCGATGTGACCGTGTGTTCGCGTATCAGTGGTGTAACAACAAGATGAGATGACGTAAACTGTCGGGCATTGATACCGCTGGTCGGGCCGCGATCGGAGGGGGCGGAGTGTCGCAGGTTGACCTTCCGCATAACTTTAAAGAGTTTAAGACCACTTGAGGAATTAGGTGCAGTCCATCGACGTGCGGATAATCATGTTAGAACGCTGGTCTGAACGGTAAGCTCATATCGTACAGTGGCCAATGTGACTGTCGGTCCCCGAGAGCGATTGCGCTCTGGGAAAAGACTGAACAATATGAAATTACGACGGAAAGTATGTATATTTACAGTGGAATCTTAGCGTTAAAAACAAACAGGTAAAATCGAAAAAAGCTATCCTTCATTTTGCTGTTTAAATATACTACGGTTCCTGGAGAAACTGCCCTCCAAGTGGCGCGTTGGGATGAGCGCTTGAAGTTTTCACGGCGTAGCTGAGTATACTTAACACCTGCCGCAAGTCGCGGCTTTGACTGCGTTCAAGTTGATCGAAAAGCGATTGATCTGCCCGTGGAGCATGACTTCCAGCTGAGTGAATATCCGCTCTGAAAAAATTAATTCAAGACGGTAATTGCAGCCGTGCGCGGAACAGCACAAATAGAAAAATGAACACAGCAATAGAAATACGGGCGACGAAGTGCCATGCGGGGAAACAAACTCGTGGCTTGTAACCGCATTGGAGCGGCTCGATTTATTGGGTTTCAAATAATTCCGGCATGATCGAGCGTTTTCTTTTTAATAAGAGATCCATCCCCTGAGCCATTCAAAATACCTCTCAGAGGTATGACATTGCTGGGAAAAATCAACATGCTGGGAATATTTTTTATTGTTTAGGGAGTCACCGAGAAATTACGACGTTCAAAACGACCAGTATAAAAGACGGAAACGCAGAGCTCCGCAGTAGTGTTCAGGTTAGTGCGCTGTTGCATTGATGTTTGTATGTGCGATGCATGTGTATGCGCTCAATGTATGTTCAGCTGATGCTTGTAGTACAGTGGCTAAAAGGGGTAGCGTAACGAAAGAAACCGGAGAAGCGGCACAACGTTGGAAGAAGGCCGCGGGTGGCGCTGGCGCTTGCAGCACCGTCGTTCCGGCCATGGCTCCTGCTTGGCCGCTTGGACAACTCGGCGCCGGCCAACTCCGGCCGATTCGCAGCTGTCGAATACACTGTCGTCTGCTAGTTTCACATTTTTATTCACCTACGAACACAAACCATGTCGCTTGAAAGTTTACTGAAAATAAATAATTGTTTTTTAGGTATTTATATTAGTTATGAAGCGTGTTAGGGTGCCTCAAACTGCCGGCCGATGTAGGCACCCTAACCTGCGGACCGAACCGCCATCTACAGCGTCTTCCAAGGGAGCGGCCGTTCCCGATGCATGGTGAAGGCTACGCGGTAACTACACTACCCCTTTAAGCCACTGTACCTGTAGTATGCGTACTGTGCCTACATGTGTGTATAATAGAGGTTCCCGAAGAGCAATGGTGGCGTGAAAATAAAAATATTTTTTGTAGAACATGAATTGGGTGGTACCTAGCGCCACCTAGC
>JAZHYW010004501.1:0-47203 GCA_037355805.1 Ixodes ricinus
GGAGACCACCGAGTGTTGGGGTAGGTGAGAAATTTGAGGATTAACGGTGGATAGTGGAACATAAAAAGGAAGAAATAAAAAAAGTGCAAAGTCACGTCTAGTTTGTGTGAAGGTATACGAATGAATAGAAGTATGTTGAGTATTATCTGATTATTTTAATGAGCAGAAAAGGAACGACATATTGCCGCACATTTTCTTGAAGCCAGGGACGTACGGCGGCATTCTTGCACATGTCCGAACATGTGGTCTCTTTTTTAAATTTGTTGCAATTTATACTGTACGCCCCAATCGCCAGGACATAAAAGATAGTCTTTTTTTTAGATTTTGTAAAAATGTTTTGTGGTCTTACAAATTTCATTAAACGAAATAGCAAGCAATTCGCGAAGTCAAACTCGCTCGCGCTAGTTTTACAGCGAAGCTGTTTATGGATAGGGTTCCGTGGATTTTTCGTGTGCACTCGCAACGCCGCTCGCACCGCCACACGCGCCGCACGCGCACGCCTTCCCATATAAAATATTCGAAGTAAATAACCAAAAGAAAGCGTTGAGAAACGCGCGTGCAAGATTCCATTTGTTTTAGTCTTTTGCTTCAGAACAGTTACTGCTGCAGACGCGGGAACGTGCGGCGCGTGGAACCCCATTTCCTGCATTCTCCTTGACACTTGGGTAATCTAGCAATAGGTCTATTCCAGTAGATTAGTTATCAACAGGCACCATTTTCAAGATCAGTAGACTCTCAGGTAGATAATAAAGGTTTTTCCAAGATTTGCCGCTGTGCGACACTGCGTCGGCCATGTCTACGCTCGCACCGCCCTCTCTTTGTCGTCGTTCCTAACGCTTGCGTGCCCACCTTTCTTTCCTGCCGCTCTCCCTGGGTGGCGGTCCCGTCGCGCGTGTCTAGTTTCCTCCGGCTCCTCGGGTCGGGTTTGTGTCATGTGCTTAACAACTGCACTGGTCATTCACCTTCACAGACTGGAATAGGTCATGATTTTTTGAAAAATGCTTTTTCCGTAACTTCTATAATTGTTGTCAGAAATAACTGACATGATAGCGCAATGCTGTAGGTCGCGTTTTGAACATTTCGCTGTTAAATAGGGTATAAAAGAAAATGATATACCTTTAGCGAAACTTATTATATTGTATAAAACGTATTTATATACTGTAATAATAAAGAAAAGGGCCACGATATGCATAAGAAAACAGCATTAATTACACCGGCCTAAAGTTACGTTTTTTTTCTATCTTAAACGTGGCTAACTAGAACTCGTTAAAAAATGGTAACAAACAGAAGATGGCCTCCATGGGACTGCAAATACAGTTTCCGAATTTAGTCACATCTCTGTCCTCTCTTCCCAATATTACTTCATTTATAAAGGTGAGGTATTTCGCCCTCGGTAGAAATATTGATGGCCGAGTGGGCTTACTCCGTTCACTCTTAAGGCCGGTTCAGAGACTTGCGTTTGACTGCGTTTGACTGCGTTGCGGCGAGAACCGAAAGTCGAGTCACCGGCACATCTTTGCTTTAGTATGAAGCGTGGAATCCAATTCAAGGAATCTTCTTGGCACGCGATATAAGCAGCGGGGATGTCCTGGTGTCTCACTGCCGCAACGCAGTCAAGCGCAATTGTGTGAACCGGGCTTTAGGCTGAGATTACAGCCAATGACACAAGTACGAGAGCTCGAGATCACTGCTTTGAAGCATTCTTTTATAGAACGACCACTCGCGCTACAAAAATTCATGCTTTAAAGCCAGTAGCGCGGGATTGCTCGCGCTTGTAGCTTTAGCCGTTGTCTCAGCTTAATAGACCGATCTCACCAAGCATTCCACGCATGCGTGGCGCCGCCATAACTGTAGTTCGTAGGAGAGCAGAACGCCAGTTCACGAGATAGCTCATGCCGCCTCGTGCTCTGCTCGCGCTGGAGAGCCTCCAGCAGGGTTGTCGCGCAAGCAGAAGAGCTAGCAGCTCCCACGATGCATGTCGGCAGCGGTGGCGTACTGCAAACAAGCTGGTGAGATCGGTCTGTTGTCGAATGTGAATGGAGTATTGGCGACGTGAGCGATCGAAAGCGTCGCTGTGGTCGGCCCACCACAATTGGCCGAATGCTGACTACGACGTCAGCCAAAGGATGTCTCATCGAACGGAAATAAGAGGAATGTAAGAACTTCAATTTTGACGGTGATGGCAGTGTTGCTTGAGCGCTATGATTTCAGGCTTCCACCATGCCCAGTACAAACACCATCGAACTTGATGTTCACAAGGTAATGACGTCACGAAAGGTAACCGAACGAGGGCGCCACGAAACATCTCGCCGCCAATAGCGCGCACCAGCTTGGAGCACGTGGAGTGAGCTCGTGCTGCAGAACCCAGAGATCCTAGGTTCAATCCCCAGCCTGCCCGTTACGATCTGGATGAGCATCGTACAGGCGCGCGGTCGTGTATCACTACTGCGTGATGCACGTTACAGATCCCAGGCTATACTCCAGTTCACCCTTAAGCTGAGAGTAGAAGCTCCGCCCCTAGCACGAGCCTTCTGCTCTTCCTAACACAAGTGTGAATGCGCAGGCACGCGCAACGAAAACACTGCGGAAGCCAGCGAGCTCCCGCTGAAGCCGGCGCTTATGGTCTCAGCTGAAGGGTGAACAGGGTATTGGGCAGGAGATCGAACTATAGAGGGCGCTTTATCGAGCTTATTCTCCCCACATCCCGGTGTTTACTAACACAGCAAAACAAATAAATTGAACCTCGTCTAGCACGGTCTGGGCAAGAGCTGACTCGTTCTGACCAGTGCTTTGGTCGCAGAGGAGCGGCCTTCGAATTGTCATTTTCGATTTCTCTGATCAAAAACAAACAAGAAAATTCGGTTTGTTGTCCCCACAACTGAAGCGTGCCACTAGAGGCGTGACTGTTCGATCTCCTCCCTGTAGCCGTTGTACTTCACTGGCTAAATTTCTCATCTACAGTGGGTAACAATGTCGCCATGTTTCTGGCAGACTAATCTCTCTCTGTAGATTCAAAATCAGCCTCGTCTTTTCTTTCTTTCTAAGAAACACGGATGTGATAATCTAAGTATACTCATAATCGGCAGTGGGCACTTTTCAATCCTTGTTTTAAACTAATTAAGAGGCGGGGGGGGGGGGGGGGTAAGCGTAGTCATAGTCGTAGAGGTAACCATGCAGAGAACAAGTCGTCTGCTTCTTGCGCAGGAGTTGGGGTGACGTCAGAACGACGCCAAGCTCTGATTGGCCTCGATTCAAAGGATAGTGGGTATACATCAATCCTAGATGCTTCGAGGTCCACCCATTTTTTTTTCAATCAGCCAATAGAAGCTCGGCGTTCTGACATCATTGCAGTCCCCGTGCAAGAAGCAGAGGAAATTGCGCTCCGCATTACATTCACACTTATTTCTTCGTAAATCACTCCTCAGCGCACTTATCGGCGACTGCCGCCATCTTATTGGGTGCAGAGCGATAGAAAGATGCTCGGTTTTCATCGAGCCAGCAGTTCTTAAGCTGATATAGTGATCACACTGTTCTTTCGTCGCAGTCCTGCTGACCGTCATAGATGGGTTTGCATCACATCTTCGGTTTATTGTCGCCACTGGGGACACTAACCGAAAGCGGCTCAATCTCCAACTGTGCCCATTTTCGATCTGGATTGGCATCGCACCGGCGTGCTGTCGTGCATCACTATACTTGGTGATGGACGTTAAAGATCCCAGGCTATACAGTCACGAACAATTTAAAAAACGCCCGGCTTGACGAGTCCCGACCTTCTTCCTATCACTCCTCGGCCGATCACCGTAGTTTGCCAACCAAAACGCCGGAAACGAATCGTGAAAAAGAAATGAAAAAGACTGGATATAAAAAGCCACGCCGTGCGTTTCTAAAGTTGTCGGGTGACTATATATAGCGGTGGAACTACATTGGACACATTTCTCATCTACAGTGGAGATACCAGGCGGCTCTCGGTTCGTCTGGACTCTCCTCGTCAGGCATAGTGTATATCTGCCTTTTGCCCGGTCATCGGAGACTATAAAAAGCCTGAATAAATAAATAAACAAACTTACCGCCGTTTAAAGCTGCAATCTCACAGCTCGTACATCATGCAAATGACAGGGTGCTCGTTGCAGACTTGATGGAAGAATTATCTTGGGGCACGACTCATGCATGTTCCAGGCACGTTTTCTTAATTCATGCTTTGGACATGTCTTCCGACAGTGTTTGCTGACCAGTGTGACGGAACCGTCATACAATGAATTCCTCAGACAGTAGAGAGTTTTAGGAAACCGTTTTGCACCTCTGATAGGGTACGATCGGCCCTGCGGTGTGAACTGCGCATGCGCTACCACAGAAGACTCGCATATGCGCACTTCTACCGGAGGGCCCTTCGTTCCGTATCGGAGGTGAAGAAACGGTTCCCTAAAAGTCTCTAGTGTCTACAGACTGTCGTTTGTCCGATGTACTGACAGTGTGACGGCGGCTCAAAGATACGCACAGCACACAGCTACAATAAACACGAGACAGAGCGAGCACACGGTGGCAGACACCGGAGTTTATTGCTCGTGCGCTGGCAAAGAGAACGATTGACGCTGCGTGCCGCGTCGCGTGTCAAACACAGTTTCGATTTGCAGCACATTTACCGTACGATGGACCGCAGCGGACCCTACGAGCCATCCCAGCCATTCCAGCGCTTTGCCCATATGACGTCACGCGCGCCCAGCGCTTCGCTTGCGCCTTTCTCGAAGGACACGTGACTCTAAGAAGGCGGCGGATTGGCTGCGATGCTGTTTATTCGCCCGGTGCGCTCCGTCGTGAGGGGAACGGGGTATAGCGGCTGCAGCTTATCGCTGACGTGCGGATGAGTTACTCAATTTTTGTTTTGTTGTTTTCGGGTGGCACGGCTGCGGTATATTGGGTGGGGTTTAATTTAACTTGCCGCCGGCGAGGAATCGCCGGATGACAAGGTACAAACATGTTGTCGCGAGCGTCCCCGACTTTATCTGTCTAGTGCAGAAAGATGCGGTATATCGCTTCGCGGAGAGTTTTTGCTTTGCGTTCCCGCCGCTTTTGTATGTCGGCACAGACGTCTGCGCCCTTAATTGGTTCGTGGAAATTTAATTTCTATGTTTTTCTTCACCACTCTCCAACCTCTCTCCCAAGGCTTCCTGGGAGGAGCGGTTGACCGATGACACGGCTACCGGCCTGCAATGGCTGGTAGACCGTGCCGAGGCGGTGGCCGCCGCCTATCTGGCCCAAGACTTGGGGCTCCACCTCGGCGTACTGGAACCCGTCCCCTCAATAAAGTTTCTTCATTCATTCATGATCAATTCTAACCTTTGTTGCGGAGGAAATCGAACTGAACGACGTGTTTTGTCCAGGTTGTATTTCCACAGATCTCGGTGTGGCTTCTCATCTTAATTCTTTACGTCATCTTCGTGAATCGAGCGCCGACACCAGCCCCAGCGGAACGCTGACGCAGAGATCGGCCACGTCAATCGAGCGTGATCAAAATACAGACAACGTTATTCACGTTGTTGTCCGCATTACGGCCGGACTGGACTCGCGCCTGTATCCAATCCGGCCGTGTCCCATGGGTTTAGTTAAGAACTTAGCTGTTAGGGGTACGACGGTTTAATCTTTCCTCTAGCCACGTAAAAGAAGTAAAGTTTTTGTTTGAAGCGTCTTTATTAAAGTAATGGAATTACAGCTATGAAGTGTGACTCAGCCCGCTGCGGGCCATGCTGAGAAGGGGTAGGGGAGCGGGTTGTAGGGCAATGGAAAGGTCAAAGATGGAAGCGCTATATCTGAGGCCTACTGACCGGCCATCCTCACACCCGCCAGGAGTAAATCGCACGAAGCGCGAGGCTTACATCCTGTTCAAGGCAATGTAAATAGACCCTTTCTAACATTGAGCTTCCTCCAGTGGTTTCTTCGAGGACGCTAGCTTTTTGGTTACGCTCATTGAGCGTGCATTGGACGCGAGCGATGAGTCAGCGTTCGGTTCGGCGCGTAGTCTGGTACAAATCTATTTGACGCGAGTGCTGCATTAGTGCTCGGAGTGAGCTCAAAACGAATCACGTGCTTCGCGCAGAAAGCGATGCCTAAAATATGGCGGCCGCCAACGTTTGCTAGATGAAATGTTGAAAATACTGTAGTTTATTTTGACATATTATTGGTTTGATGTCCCGACAATTGTACAAGATTCAGGGCGATTAAACTATTGTGAAATATGAGAAAAGAGACAGTGCAGGCGAGTTGGTCAGAAAACGACATACTTGTGAACTCCGAGACTAAATTAGGGTACCGATGAGAGCTAGTTGGGGCATACTTCGAAAAATGAAACAGTGCGCAAACGACGGGGACACCATGCTCAGCTTATAGGCGACGCATGGCAACTTAGAAGACTAACCAAGGAGACTGTGTGTATATATACCGAAACCCTTATTGCATAGTCTTCTAAACACTTTTTTTTTCTTGCATAGATCTGAAATTTTACCCCAGAGAGGTGAAACATAGATTACTCGAACTGACATGCTCAGCAAGTTCCGAATTCTGCGACTTATTCCTTACATATTCCTCACGAAACTTGCTAAGCATGTAGGCTCGTCTAATATATAGGTTCTCCTTTTCGAGATCAAAATTTAGTTTTATGCAACAAAAAAAAAAAAGGGTTTAGAAGACTAATTAAGGAGACTTTGTATAGGCGAGCATGGTAATCTGTGAGCCAACCATCCTTAATTAGAAATGATAGGATGAATGAGTTCTTGGTTTTGTGATGTGTAGTGCTGTTTTTGGTTAGATTGAAAGCGGATTGTTGTAAGAACAAAAAAAATGGTGATTTTATAATATTGAGTTTTCGATATAAATGATTTTGCTCGGTTTTGTGCTATTGGTGAGGGCGTATTTCCTCTCCAAGCGTTGAGTCTTGGCAGTGGCTTAGTCCGTCTGCTAGAGGTCGGTGGGTTTTCTGTTTATGAATTTTTGTCCCTCTTTTCCTCGTTTTCTTCTTTTGGAAAGTCTATTACTTGGTACGATTGAACCAATAAATTTCAGCTGCGTTTGAGACTTTGTGTTATTCTGTATGTTGTTTTATTTTGTATTATTCCTGTCTTAGGGCTCACAAGTATGTGAAATAAAATAGTCTGTACCGACTTCGAACAATACCGACAGACAGTGCCCAATATTGACTGTGGGCGTCGTCCATTTAAGCTTAATTGAAGTTACGACCAAAAAACCCTCGTACGTAATTTTGTCAAATTATTAAACATACCAGTTCATTTTACACTTTTAGTATATAAAATTATAACTGAAACCTTAGCGACAGGTAATATTCCGCAAAATATTGTAAGTATAACAGAAGTCCTAGCAAAAATAATTGACAAAAAATTAGAAAATGTTTAGAGGTTGGTTGCACGCTTAATGCTCTCTAAATATAAACGAAATGAGTCTGTGTCTGAAATTCTCAATTAGTGTGGTCTTAAGTTATTAGAGCCTAGAAGGAGTGTTTTCCAGCTCAAATTGTTTTATTTTGTTTTTATTAGACAACTAAAATCGATCTAAACTTTATGTAAAAGAGTTGCATGCATAAGGGGTCACATAAACTAAACCAAGAAAAAATGGCTTCAATCATACAGCTATAGGATATATATTTTGGAACATTTATTTTTTGTTGAAGCGATTGATTTATGAAATGAACTTTCAGAACATGTTGTAAATTCCTCTAACGTGTGCCTTTTATAATCTTCATCAGAACATCTCTCTTCCCAATAAAAACAACAACAACAAAAACATGTCATCAACAGGTTTTGTGTCTACTACCGCTGCTAACTTTTAAAATATTAGGGTCTTATATCCGTAAATTTGAGCTAAAACTGTATTATGTTTTGCTTTTGTTGTGACCATGTGTTTTTTACAAGTAATAACTTTGGGCAATTTTCTAGCTGTTTTGTTTGTCGTGTGTGTGGTAAAATTGCGTAACTATATATCAACACCTCCTGTAATGGCCCTTCAAGAGAAGTCCGATGGTAGTGATAAATAAATAAAATGAAAACGATAAGATTGTTTTAGGTAAAATGACGCCGCCAAATCCTGTGATGTCTCTGCGTAGACATTATCATTTTCCCTCGTTCATAAAAATGGGACACATAAATGCTTTCGCTTTGTGCTTGGGGCGGAGAGGCGTGGTTTTGGACGAGATGAATCGTTCGAGTAAAATGGCCTCGGAGTCTGCCGTTGCCCTAAAATGTTTTCGCTTTGAACAAAGGGCGTTGTCTTCTGTATTTTTAGTACACGCCATACCCAGACATAATGGAACCTAAATGTCAAGCTCACGACCGTACACACGTGTAGGCGTTAACCCTATCATTATCTCCTCTTCGGCGCCTTCGTTCAAAATCATTTTCAAATCCCAAAGGCTTACGTCTATTTTTCTCCCTTAGAATATCACTCGAAATATTTATTAGAAACTGTCAATGATCTACTCAGTAACACCCACCTTATATTATTTTGCGCCGCTATGACAGCTCTCGCGCTACAGGGATGTCCCATTAATATGGACACTTGCCCTCACCCCCAATGAGCGTTTATAATGTGAGTTCTCTGTAATAACCAGATAAAAATGCATGCCCTCAACCAGTTCTTTCCCGAAAATGTTGTCTATCAAGCGGGGTACTCCTAATAGTGTCCGTAGAAACTAGACATGATTATATTTTACTCTTTTTTACCTTACGGTGAACCGCAGACCATGTTGAGGACCGTCGAAGCCATTCTAATGCCACATGGCTGTCATGTGACTTCCGGGGGAAAGCAGACACCTGCAAGACCCGTAGTGGTGTAACATGTTTGGTGCGCTAGGTCGGCTGGGATATCTCGCAACAGTATCCGCTGCTGTCCGTAGTAAGTTGACCCAGAGTAGTGGCAACATTAACGACATCGACGGCCCCTTTTGGCTAAAACAGAAAGGCGTGGCTCGCTCGGCAACCTTCTCGAGCAAATCAGATATTCCCAGCGACTGGCGGTCCAAAGACGAAGCCGTAAAAGTAGGTTCCAAAACACGTGATAAAAATCGCCAATAGAAAAGAAAATTAACAAGATTTACAACAAAAATCCAAAGCGTTAGTCTAGAAGTACGCCGTTGAAAATGCCGCACCCTTTTCCAAGAATCATTTGGTTTCCTTGTGGGCTTATCTGCCGGGCGCAAATGACCGTAAATGGCGAGCGATGTAGTGTATGCGAACGGTAAAGCGTGACACGAGGTCGTCTATCGATTCTCCAAAGTGTGGCTCTCATCGTTTGGATGACGAAAGGAGTCGGTGCTATTAAAAAAACCGATGCGCGACCGAGGGTTGCCTTTCTGTTCGTGTGCAATCGCATTATGTAACCGCTGGAGCCGAGATTCCAATTCGATTTCACAAAAGTCGGCGGGGCACTGGTGAATCAGAACATCTATTTTGACGTCGACCGTAAGAAAGGAAACAGGGGAGAAAAATAGTAAGAATGCTGATGAAATTCAATTTATGCTCTTAGGAGATGAACGCTTTTCATTTGTCTGCCAAGCAATCGGTATGTTTTATGTAAGCTGATTTCATAATATAAAAAAGAAACAAAAACGTCGTGAATGTCGTTAATGTTAACACAATGTGCAGCCAGTTTGTCCTTGACGAATAATATAGTAATAATAATAATAATAATAATATTATTATTATTATTACTTTTTTTCTTTAGTGCCTACAAAGATCTATGTAGCATTTTGTGTGGTGCACGGGCAGTTCGTGTTTACAGCACCACTATTTAAAATGTACAAAAAGATGTGAAAGAACATGATTACATGTTTTCGAGGCAAATACAACTGCTACACAAACTCTGAGTCAAATAAAATACACTTTTGCAAGGCTGGTTCAAATTTAGCAAAATCAGGAAAAATATCCTATTCAGAAATGCAGACGTAACAAAACCTGAGACACCGGAAGAAGAAAAAGAAAGACACTAAAAAAGGACGACACACACAACGTCTCAATTTAGTTACGTCAGGTTTTGTTATGTCTGCAATTAGAGAGCTAGCCTGTACTTTAACCTTCTATCAGTTATGCCAAATGCCTCTGTTATTAAAAGCAGACTGCACACGAGATAGCGGTGACGAATCCCAAAATCTCTTAAAATAAAATGTCAAAAAATTGCGACTAGTTCTAGTGGGGTCATGAAAGCCTATACACACAAGTAAGCTCCCAGTTTTACCAATGACATGAACTACTTTATGCAGAAAATGCATCCCTTCTCGTTGATAGCCCTTACAGCCGAGATAATGATAGCAAAGAATCGCATATAAAACAGTTTCCGATTAGTGTATCGGTCGTAAATAATTCGAGTAAAGTTCTTCTGCACATTTTCAATCAATTTAACTTGGATTAAAAATAGCGAGTTTCAGCTAATTGAACCAAATTCAAGTCCCATGCGTACGAGGCTGCAGTACACGACGTACCACAAATAATGGTGAAGTGAAAGAACGTGATAACCGAGTAACCATACCGAAATTTTATTTTGCTGAACCAGCTATCTTAGATACATGCGCAGTAAATGAAAGAGTACTATCAATGTAGACGCCAAGTTCTCTTACCAGAGATACACGATCTATCGCATTGCCCTCAAGCACATAAGGGACAAGAAAACATCCCGTTTTCTTGATAAAGAAATCAATTTAGTTTTTCCTGGATTTAACGACAAACCGTTTTTTTCTTCTCACACCACTCGGAAATCGCACCAATATCGGTTTGCAATAAAGTAAAACCTACATAGTCTTTTAACATTTAAAAAAAAGTTACATGTCGTCTGGGAGAATCAGAACATTCGAATGCTTGGCGAGTGATACTATATCGTTCACAAACAAAATAAACAACAGTGGTCCTAGGTTCGACCCTTGGGGTACACCAGAAGTCTATATAAACACTTTGAAAATGAGTTGCCAACCCGAACAGTGTTACTGCGTAAATTCAAGTAGCTTCTGAACCATACGCACAACTTAGGGCACAAGCCATAAAGAGAGTTTGCAAAGGAGTAAAGATCTATTCACACGGCCAAAGGCCTTCGACATGCCAAAATATAGTATATCAAGTTGGATACCTTCTGAAAACCTCACAGATATGTTTTTACAGACTTTCCCATTAAAAAAAAAAAAAAAACCTTGCTGAGCACGATTAATTTTCTGGCTGACATAACTAGAGATCCGGTTATGCATAACCATCTCCAAAACCTTTACAAAACTGCACGATAACAAAACGAGACAGTAGTTACTAAGTAGTGACGGATTACCGACTTTGAAGATTGGTGCAACTATAGAAGACTTCCACAAAACCAGGGAAAACACACTTCATGAGAGATAGGTTAAATATATGTTTCAAAAGGGAGCAAATAGATCAGAACACGCCTTAACAATAAAATTTCGTATACCGTCAACTTATGTAGAGAACTCAGGCTTTAATTTTCTAATAACTTCCAGAACCTCTGTGTCGTCGACAGTGAAAGCAAATAAGAAGTCTGTGCTTTTGATAAAGTTTCTGTTTTACCAGCAGTTGTCGAACAAGAATAGCAGCAACTAAAGTAATCAAAAAACGATTTGCTATCGCAGTCGGCGAAGACAGAAAGCCAGTTGATTCTCGCAAGCACAAATTTTGTGCATTATCGCGCATGTGGTTTTTACCATAGTGCCAGAACGTCCGAGGTATCTTTAGCTAAACTTTTTTCATCATCCGATGAGTGCAAAAGTTCATCCGTCTTTTATTCCTTTTTCACTAGAGCACGATAAACACTGAATTTAACGTACCAGACCTTAGGTCCAGTTTTCTTATACATTCGGTTGTTGTGTGACTTTATACGAAGCAGACTCTTTAGCTCCCTCGAAAACCAGCTAGGATACTTAGATTCACGTGCTTGTTGTTTCGGAATAAAATCCCTCATTGCGTTAGATACTACCGAAGTGAACTTAGTGGTGGCCGAGTCAACGCTTTAATTGGTTCGATAATGCATCATACCAGTTGAAATAAGCGAGGCGATTGTAAAAACCGTAGTAGTCACCTTGCGATAAAAGTACGAAAATAACTGATGGCTAACACGGGGCAGGGCCTACATGACAGTCAAAACTGAACTACAAAGGGAGGATGATATTCGTCAACACGCAACAATGGTATGACAGCAGGAACAATAGATTCTCTGGGAGCATTTGACAAGCATAAATCAAGGACATTGTCAGCTGTATTTTGGCAGAAATTAAACTTACTAAACCCATTTGAAATAGGAAGTAACCATGTCGTTTTCCTAGAAGTAACACTATTTAAGTCTGACACCGTTCCCGTCGACTAATCAAGACCGGAGGTACTAAAATCGTCATATAATTGTTCCCCGTATTTAGAAAAATCAACAATATTACAGAGGGTTTTAAAATGGTCAATAAACACGACATCATCAAAAAGGTGAGGGGAATACTAGTTCCCAATTAGAGTAATGGCACCCATCACTCGCAGGAATTTCTATCCAAACGCACTCAGCATAAGTTGCAAGATCCGCTCTTCGAATCGATTGAACGGCACAGTCAGCAGCTATCAACCTCCCCCCCCCGCCTCTCAAATTGTTGTCCGGTGATCACATAATCGCGATCTCTGCGGTGAACGGCATAGTTTGATGGGAAGTATTCAACGCTAGATATTCTTTCACAGAGCAATGTTTCTGTAAGACAAACTATGTCTAAATCAGTTGAAAAAACATTCGTCATCAGTTCGACGGCTTTAAATCTTAGACCACGAGTATTTTGATACAAAACCTAGGGCGTAGATGCATCCTCGCCAGGGTTGGGCAGAAATACTCAAAAATGTATTTGGAAATACAAATACTGGGGTACATTAAAGTAGTAGCTAAAATACTGATACTAAAATATATCTGTAAAAATGTATCGCGATACGTATCGGAAATACATTTTAAATAAAGGCAAAAAGTATTTGGAAATACAAATACAGGAATACATTTTAGGGAAGGCAGAAATACAAATACAGAAATACTGATACTGGAATAAATTTTTCAAATTTGTTTGAGGCGCCAACTGAGATGCAGCTTGAAGTTTGAAGTGGAAGTTTTTGATCCCGAAATTAGTTTCTCGTAGGCTTGCCACTTTGCCTTGAAGGATAGTGGTTTCGGACGACAAAAAGTCTTCAATAAGCTCAAAAGAAAAAAAAAACGTTCCATCAAGGACTGACCGTAATCCCTTCCCTGACATCCTGTCTGTCTGACGAGGGTTGCGAAGAGACTCCGACCTCTAAAGAAATTCTATGTCACCCTAAATCCCATCAAAACGTCACCACGCTCCTGTCCAATAAGGACGCGCCTGTCAACATTGATCACATGATGTCACAAAGGACTGAACTGGTATCCTTTATTTGTAGGTGTGGCCTTGAACATGAAACTTTACCACTCTGCTGTATGAAAGGAAAACACGTACTTTCGTTGTAGGTTACCTCATTGAAGATCGTGCAGGCAGAGTCATTTTGAATTTTTAAGAATAGCGGACCCCCTGAAGCATCATGGAACTCATGTCTTATCTTCTGTTACGGTTGAAAAACGATACGGTGGCATCCCTGTTGTGAAGGTCCTTCCTGCCGACCTTCCGCCACCGACGCATGGATTGCAGCCATCAAGTTTCGCCTTGCATACTCCAAATAGAGACCTCGTGGATTGCGACCTGATATTGGGGCCCAGGTGCGAGCTCTCCGAGAAACAGCGCGCTCGAGACGGGTCGCAGGTGTACGAAGTCTGGGTCGGCACAGCGAGGCCATGTCTGATCTCCTTTCTGGGTTTCGGATCACCAGAGCAGCGGGTCACGTTCACGTCGGCTAATGACGTACCTTTAAGCCATGCAATATTACGAGCGCAGCCGCAGACGCCTTCGAATAAGTGTTGAATTTCACTGCGTGAGTCATGCTACTATTTCAAGTCAACCACCACCAGGCTCGTACTGCAACGGACTCTGACTCAGCTTTGCCGACTGGGTGCACTGTTTACGCTAAGGCAAGAGAGACGGTTAGCGGTAGGCATTGGATGCCAGCAAACAATGAATGAAAAAATTCCTACCTAAGGACCTGCGGCAAAAGATGCTGACTCCACTCCTGGCACGCCACCTGGTTCGAGTCCCCGACTACGCTACACTTCTCAGAAGAGAGAAAAGGACGCATAGAAAAATAGTTTTGATAATCAGAAAGAACCTTGGTCAGCTTAGTAACAATGCCCCAGCATCTCCTTGACCCTAATGCCCTCAGAAGCAAAAAAAAAAAGAAAAAAAGCGTATGGATTTGTTTGTCTTTTTTTTTTTGAGGGGGGGGGAGTATTTCTCCAGAAATGTAACGAAATACATTTCATCCTGACTGTATCGCGATACAAAGAAACATTCCAAATGTATTTTGATACAGGAATACAGATACTGGTGAAGAAAATGTATCGCGATACAGAAATATGTACAGATACGAAATGTATTTTTGAAATACTATCGCGATATATTTGTATCGCGATACTGCCCAACGCTGATCCTCGCTTATGTTTACTGACTCAGGTACATATAAGCATATAAGCGAGCCCTGTCAGCATTTCCGTAAAACTGATGAAAAATTATCCCCTCAGTCCACCTCATGGACGTTCAAAATCCCCAAGAAAGAATGGTCACATTCGAGATGAAAAGACGCATACGACTTAAATCTAGGTTGCAGCTGCGTGACGGTTAGTGACCTGCCCACAAGATGGGGCTGAACAAGATGATTCTTGTTCAGCCCCATCTTTGGAATTCGCTCCTCGACAACCTTCGGTTGACGAGGAGCAAACCTCATCTTGAGTGACTTTGCAGTTCCAAGCTTTGGTGTAGCTCGCCGCTTTCTAGCCACATGGTGAAGCCGTCATTCCCCAGAACAGCTGGCGTTTTATGCAGCGAAGCACGCGCAGCCAAAGCCACGGAAGCACCATGGCCGGCACTTTCCTGGCTATAAAGTTGCTGCGGGCCGGAATTCACACTTGCTGCTAGCGGGTGGGGAACATCCGATGGAATTTTCGACAATGTCAGTGTCGCTGAGTACGAACCGAGAACAGCCGATGCGGAAGGAAGGCGTTCAAGCACTCTCTTGTTCAGCAACATCATCTCAGAACGAATTTGTCGATTTTCCGCCCATAGGCATTTTAACTCTGCGGTGAGTGCGTCTAACTTTACAAACATTGTGCTGAAGAGGCGAAAAAGATCGGGGGAACACACTTGCCATCAAGTTGGTCGGCTGGAAGCGACCACGGAGCTGAACCACGCCGTTTGATTTCGTCGGTATTCGTGTCATAGCCCGCCGATTTTCGTCGTTGCCGGGTACAGTCTTTGCATTTAAAAGCACTAGTTACACTTTCCATGAAAATTTTATACTCTTCCGGGCCGATGTTCAGGCATTTGCAGTGGAATCGCTGACTGCGACCAGCCGAGAAGATAAAAATTGCTACTCCCATAGAAGCGAGCAGCACATGCGCCACAAGAGCCTCTGTGTGGAGCGCTGTCAGATACGTCTTTCTCTGTTGGCATCATTCCTAACAATGACGCCAACAGTGAAATAGCGCACCTGAAGACGTTTTCTTTTTTTAACATGCATACCAAAGTAGTGATCACATGACCGCACCCCCTTGAAATGTCGGTTCATATACAGACCGGCAGGATCGGTATTGGAAGCGAAGAATGAACCGCAGGGGTACTGCAGAGAGGGCCGTCGCTCCACGCGCACTAGACATTATATCGCAACAGACTCGGTAGCCCCTTAGATTTAAACAATTTGAACGTGGGAACCCTGCATGGACATTCCTTACTCGTGTGTTTCTTGGTCGCATCGTAGCAAGGCCATTGAAAGGGGAATGTTGGCCGAGCGTTGGGCGAAACCGACAAGGTTCCTATTTAAAACTCCTCTTGTTTTTTTATATTTATTAACGATCTCCCGAATGGTGTATTGTCCATAAAATGACTATGCGTCGATGACAGTGTAGTTTACGGCAATGTGAACACTCATTCCTCACCATTCTACTGGATGTCCGCAATCGTATTCCTAGCCTGTGGGATAAATGGGCTTTGAATTTGAACGTTAAGAAATGCCGACACTTAGGCTGCAAATACAGATCCAGTAGCACACGTAGCATTGTTCAGTACCTCAGCGTGTGTTTCATTGAAATCCTTTCTTGGAAGACACACGTTAAGCTTATACCAATTAGAGCTAACCAAAAACATATGAAAAAAATAAACACATTAAGAGCTGTCATTTGAATATCAGAAAGCCCTTTGGCTCCTATGTGTGATCAATCCTTGCATATGTTATTGCAACTTAGGATTCACTTTGTTATGTGCCTATTGACTAAGTCGAAAGGGTGAAAACCAAAACCGCGAGATTTATTTCTTGAAGGTATGGGCACGATGAAAGCATCAAGGACGTCAAAAAATTGCCTTACATTTAAGCCACTTTATTTTCGTAAAAAATGTCTTCGGTTAAGATGAGCGCTTATCACATACTCGAAGAATACAATAATGAACAAGAGTGGGCATATGCATCCGCCATATTATGTTTCACAAAGTTCGGATCACGCTTGCAAAATTAAAAATTGTAACAGTAGGACTGATGCTTTCAAATACTCCGGTATCCACGCACAGTTAACAAATAGAACCGGCTCATCTAGAATATTGTTTTAATGATTTCGATTGATGTTTTTTTTTCTTTTTAGTCTGTTAAACAAAAGCGATTCATGTTATTGTCTATTGTATCTTTTCTTTTTCTTGAGAGCAAGTTTAATAATGCTTCCATATTTGTACACACGAGTGTATACTCTATATTCATTGTATTTTTGTGTATATTTATGTATATTTCAGCTCTTTTGTCTCATCCACTTTTCTGCAATATTATCATATGGGCGCTGCAGGTTAAATGAAGTAAATAAATAAATAAGAAACATTGACTGACGGTAATTAAGGTACCGGAGAAGCTTCTGGAGCATTCTCAAATCATAACTTTTACCTGACAATTTTACACTATACCACATTGAGCGCAGTTAGATCACTGATGTCGAGGGGAATTCGGCTTCATCTATGTTTTATTGTTAGCAGCAATTTGAAGGGTTCGGTAACTGGTTTTACACTCCGAAAATGAAGCAACTCGAGTTATGTATTTTTGAATCGCATATCACCAATAAAACGAGAGTTCATGGCAAAATCTGTTTTAATATTTAGACTCCTCACGTCGTACCACACTTAATGCAATGTTGATTTTATCTAGGATTAGATTGATCACATGATATTACAACCTGTTTTGTTGTTTTTCCACTAAGGAAAAAACAGCTGTGTAAGACGATCTAAGTTAATTTGAATTTAGCCAGTGAGTTGAAACGGCCCGTATGACTAAAATACAATCACCTCCTCTCCCCCACCGAAAAGATGGCATGGTACAGTATCCGTGGTTGCATTTGGCAAAAAGCGAATATTATACGGCAAAGAAACTGTTAATGTCATCTGTGAAAATATAGCTAGTGTAAGAGGCAAAGCGGTAATCAATAGGTTCAGAAGAATTACAGTGCCTATTACACAGTTGGAAGTCCAAAGCCTTGAGTCACGTTTCTCAAACAAGTGCAACAAAAAAAAATTACACGCACGTTAATTTGACCAAACGCGATGAAATGCGGTAGCTTTACAGGAACGTCGTTAGTGATAACAATTAGGAAAGAAAATAGAACGGTGATGAAATTGTTGTAATAAGGCGTGAACATATTGAAAACGACGTGGAGAACGACGTCGAGAACGACGTCAAGGACGGCGTCTAGGACGGCGTCTAGGACCACCTAAAGGACGACGTCGAGTAAGACGTCAATGACGGCGTCAAAGACGACCTCTAAGACGATCTCTAGAACGACTTCGAGTATGACGTCTAGGACGACGTTTGGGACAACGACCTCTAACGATTTCTACGACGTCAAGAACGACCTCTAGGGCGACCTTTAAAACGTCGTCTAGAACGACGTTGAGGAAGCCGTCAAGGATGGCGCCTAGGACGACGTCAAGGATGACGTCCTAGAGGACAACTGGAAGAACGAAATCTAGGATGACCTCTAGGACAACCTCTAGGACGACGTCGAGGACGACGTCAAGGACGTCAGTTCATGTCAGCTTTAACTACCGGCGCTCACGTGACCTTGATTACGCGACCTTGAGGACATGACCTTGAGCGCGGATGGGCCTACAAAACTACCGCTTAAAAAAACACCTTTTAGCAGTTTAAGTAATTTGCAGTTTTTCATCATTCCGTACAGGTCTCGCCCATGTTGAGCAGTTGTCAGTGGTGATATATTGCCACTGAGAACAAAAACTATACTCTGCCTGCTTCACCTTAAGCTGTACCGCGGCGAAGGCTAGAACCGCGAGCTCATAGCATTGGCAACTGCCCTTATTGCACGAGAGCTTGTGCCGCCGAGATGTGCTATAGAGCAAAGAGCTCGCACTTGTAGCCTTTCCTGCGGTACATCATAAGGGTGAAACAGAGTATTTGTGATATTAGCGTAGAAAGACAATAACTGTGTTGTGTGTATGTTCATACAGCCGAAAGTTAGTCAGCCCCAATGGGCGTCTGGTGCCTCAGCTGTGGATGAGAAATTTTAGCCAGTGCATCTCAACCGCTATAGCCTGGGGTCTGCAACACGCAGTACTGATACACGACCGGACGCCGGTAGGATCCTAAACCAGATCGAAACGGGCCGGGGTGAGGATACGAGTAAAAAAACCTCGAAGCCATGCCAGACATGCAGATAATTGATGAGCATTGCTCGTCAAGGTAATTAGGTGTTCTTGGTCTGTAGATCCGATGTCCATTTGCGAATAAACGTAACTCACAACCCCTTCAATTCACAATATCAGCGGTGTAAGCCGGAAGAAAATGAATGATCATTATCCGCGACTGCCCAAGAAACAGAGGAAGTGACCTTTTATGATCACGCTTCTGGGGTTCGTGATTAGTTCTTCGGCGTTCTTGATGGCTAATGGCTCAATCTTATTGGTTGAGAAGCTCTAATGAGATGCTCAGGATATGTCACGCCCTGCGGTTCTTAAACTCTCAGTGTAGGAGTGGGTTAAGCCAATGCCACGTAAAAGACAAGGCCTGCGCATGACGTCATCGTTGGCAGATCTCTGACCCGACCCCTAGCGGCCAAGAGGCTAAAGCTTGACGGGAGCAGCCGGAAAGCGGCAGAGCCCAGGCGCGTCTTAAGCCTTGCGGCGACTCTCGTCAAACTTTTGCCTATTTGCCACTTGGTGTAGGACCGGGGATACACTAACGATGACGTCATGCACAGGCCTTGTCTTCTCTACTCCTTTTCAACCTATGTACCGTTGTAAAAAAGTCCGGCTCGTCACGGAGCAATACTGATTTTCCCCTTATGTAGAGGATTAAGATATATCTAGGTGTATTTTGGATTATATATACGTTATCAAATCAAGGCGTAGACTTTTCAAACACCGAAAAGTGTCTCTTCATCCCATGACGACCAAATCTTGTAAGAACTACTTTCCGTGGCGTATGAACAATGAGCAAAACACTCTCCTTTTTCTTGAGGTTAAAAAGAGTGTAGGTGACATTGGTTAAGCCCGACACTAAATACCGTACGGGGGAACTTTTGGAAGTGCTATTGAATAGATTGATATCGAACTCCGAATTATAATCAGCGTCAGAAAAATGGCTTTCTCGTCCCCCTGTCAGTAAGAATTTCGTCACCGCAAACTGTTCTAAGAATTTCAAAACTGCAAAGTTGTTAAAAAAAATCAACGTAAAAAAAAGAAGAAAAAAGATGGCGCCTATCACGAAACTGCTGTGGCCGCAGAAGCGGAGATAAAATAAGAATAATGGGAGGAAGAGCGATTGAGATGCTATCGAACCTTCAGAACGATAATAAAATCAGGAGCTTCCGACGCCGAAAATAACTCACGAGCTGAGAAGAAAAAAAAATATAAGCGAAAAGTACACCGAGACCGAAATGGCGTTCAAACTGTCACAATCGGCGCAGTGAAAGTTTACGACAGTCTGGGCGCTTGTGCAAGGGAAGGAACCGTTATCAGTTCAAGCTACAACAGTCGCACGCTCTGCACTTTTTTTCTCCTCGTATATCTTGAACATTTTATGGGTAGCAAGCATATCAGCATAAAGATGGATCGGCGCTCGAAAATATTCAGTGGTGCTTTTTGTTGCGAGCATAAAAAAAAAAATAGTCGTAAAAACAAAAAAAAAAACAAAAAAACGGATCTTTATGGCCACGGCAGACCTAATTTGGAATGGACGAAAAAAAAATGATTGAGGGTGTTAATTAAGCGATCGCCGCATATTAGTCACTAAAAGCCTAATAAATGCAGGGCGTGGTTTATTCTGTTATGCTTCTTTCTTCGTGATTGGTTCTTCGGTACTCTTGTCCGCCAATGCAGCAATCTGATTGGCTGCTGATTGATACCAAGGTACCCACGACTGGCCACTGTCTGCATTCGTCAATGCTGAGCGCAAGTTCGTCTGCTCCTTGCAGAGGGGTTGCATGATGTCACAACGCCGAGCTCTTATTGACTGATTAAAAAAAAAAAATAGATGGTAAAAGACTTTAAGGATATGAGCGTTGAGGTCTATCTACTATCCTTTCAATCCCAATCAGCCAATCAGAGCTCGGCGTCGTTCATGACGTCAGCGCAACTCCTGCGCAGGATGCAGACGACTTGCTTTCCGCATAGGGACAACCAGCCACGCGTACCAACTTCATTTGTGTCGTATGTTCGGGCCCGGTATGTCCAAAATATTTGTAAAAAGTGGCCACGAGGCATCGGTTTTTTGTTGAAAACCTCTATTTCCAAGCAACATCTGACCGCGTAATACAGCTCTAGCGTAATACTTGCACTGAAAACGAAACGCGCGTGAGTGAGAATGTCAATTTAAAGGGGCGATGCAACAATTTTAGTACTTTCCGCAAATACCGCTTAAAACGGATCCCTGACGTTAATGACCTATGAAACACACGTTCGTTTTTCACCCCACGCAATAGAAGTCCCAGAAAAAAACTTAAGAAAAACGAGCAGCGTTCACCCCCTCAACTCGCAGCCAGAACAAGCGGCCACGTGATCTGGAGCGGATTATATGCCGCCAATGTTGCTCATAGCCACGCGCTGGGGTTGGCAAAGCACAGGACACGCGCTGAGTTCCAGGCATTGTTATGGCTCGGCTATTGTCGTCGTTGCAGCGATTGGACACGGGCCACTACCCGAATGCTTCTCGAGCTAGTAATTATCACGAGCCCAAATCGAGTGCCCACGCAATGCTCGGCTCCAATCTATGAACCGCATTCAAATATCGTCATATGGGTGTACTGCGATCCCCACGTTACGTCATCAAATTTTGCAAAGGAGAGATTGAATGAAAATGATCGATTTTGTCCTTGAAATTACACCGCAACAAAGGAGTTTCTTGGCCAGTGGCGTTGCGCGTGAGTATCCTTGAGTCCCAGGTGTGCCAGTAAGCTCGTGTAAAGAGAAAAACATTCCAATTGAGTATCGTTGCACCGCTCCTTTAAACGTGAACGCACTCTAAAAGCGTTGCATTTGGAATGTTGCACATGGTCAGTTAACGTTGAAAGGGGTAACGACCGAGACAAAGCTGGCGAATCGCCTCCATAAGGAGCCGGAGACAAGCAGAAATAAAAGAACGGATGACCATACACAACCTCTCAATTACAGCTACTGCTTTAATTCTGCAAGCCTGTGCCTTCGTGATATAACAAACAAAGTTACTGTGTTTGAGGCGCGGTGTATGTTTGTTTGTGTTTAAATAATTGCACGGCCTTGAAAAGAACTAACCTCTCCCAATTTGTTTCCTGGCCGTCCACCGTCCATCCGTAAATTTAGTGGCTAAATTGAAATTATGTATAATTAAACACCCATTTAGCTCTCATCGCACGTTATTGGCTTTGAAGGAAGAGTTTTCTCGTTAAATGTAGTGGGGAAGTGATTTGAATACACCAGCTGACGTCTCGGTACATCGAGGTGCATGTGAGGTCACGGTGTTAGGTGAAAATCTGTCACGAAACATATCGTGACGAACTACCAAATCATGACACCATGGCGCCACGTTAATGACCACTTCGCATGATGGGATACCACGTAACACCAAGTAAAAAACGGTTTGGTCCCCATCACCCCACGAGACTACTTTTCAAATCTTCTTAAGATATTTTAACAATCGCTTCTGAAATAGCATTGCATGCATTATAGCACCTTTGCAGATAAAAGTAGCTGTACGCTTTTTATGTGCTTGAGTGCCATAAATATTTTATATGATTTATATACTGTATTGGCCTACGATTCCGCACATGGTTGACATAGGTCGAATTTGTTCTATTCGTGTTTCCATAGTCATACGTTTAATTAAAAAAATACTGAAGCTAATATTTTAGTAAAATGAACTGAAAGAAATTGCCATCGGTATTTTTTTTTCAAGTTGTTTCAGAGGGAGCCTTTAACAATTGAATAACGCGTGTTAAAAAAGAAACAGAAGCAACCGATAATCATTAAAACGCCGAATTCAACAATTTAAATATTAAAAAGTCAGTCAGTCAGAAGTCTTCTTGGTGAACAAAAATGGATAAAAAAGCTCAAGAATTTCTCGCTTCACTTTTTACTTTTCCTACAGTGAGGACAACTTGCCTGGGGCCAGAAATCATCACTCCCCCAATTCCAGTCACGTCGCTCATACACCGGAACTGAGGGGGGAAAAACGTCAGAACTCGGCCGTATATTGGTTTCTTTTTCTGTTCCCCGACCACCACCAAAATGAGTTGTATCGCAGCTTGTTATATTTGTGTAACGTCAGGCGCTTTCTCCGGTGATGCCGGAGTCGTTGCGTAAGAACGCTGTTGCGCAGCGCGGGTTCGAGTCCGCAATTTCGTTACGTCACAAAGCCCCATCCAGGCAAGCTCTTTACATCAACGTACCCCACTTAGCTCCTTTCTGCCCACGTTCATATCGAAATAGGCCTCGCGAATTAGGTCTCTGTTGGACTAATGTGATTCCTCCTAATAGAAGATGTAAAAACGTATTAAAGCATGAAATGCTTTTTAACGCTGCCTCCAAGCCCCATATTTTGTCCGTCCGTGAATGTTCCGCTAAATTTAACGGGGAATGCGGCGTCGCGCGATGTCTCTTGACCTGTACACCTTGGGGAAATTGACGGCACGTGAAGTACCGAGACACCAATCCGGTTTCCCTGTTAAATTTAGCGGATTAAAATCGACGTCACGCGTGACCTGATGTCACGTGACCTATACAACAATTTAGTTTCCCCGCTAAATTTAGCGGCAAAATATACGGCACGTGACGCAACAATTCCCTCCGCTCCCGTCTCTCACTTTTTCTGTCCCTCCCCCACCCCTTCCACCTCCTAGCCATACCTCCTAGGTAACCTTAGTTGACGTTGTTCCCCAGGTAAGCGTTTCGCAACATTTTCTCACATTATAGGAATGGGACGGGAAAGGTCTCTGACAATTTTGGGGGATTTGAAGTTTAATGACTGCGTATCGCGTAGTCGGACAAACGAGCGGGCATGAGAACAACGAATAAAAAACTTAATTTTTGCGGTCAAAGTAAAAGAAAGTTGACAATACTCCGTTTTATAGCCAAGTTCCAGCGCCAGGGGCCGCCGCGGTTCCGAGCGAGCCAGTCACTCAGCGCCAAAAGTGCTACGTCACGGCGCACGTTCCCTTTGGGGTTTTCTCTCAGATGTTTAAACCAATCACGTAAACAAATATTAATGCGGACTTTTAGCAAACCGTTATCGCGTATCGCACTATATTCCGGAGCCTTGGAAGCCTTGCTTTTAAGCGCGCGCCCTGCGGTCACGGTATCGCCCGGGAGCGCGCGCTTAAAAGTGCTGCTTCAAAGGCTCCGGTATAATGCGGTACGCGGAACACGGTAACGATTTGCTAAAAGTACCTAATAACGCGGGGATCGCGGCGCGTTCACACCGTGTGTGAATGGTTTTAGTGGGGGTGACAGCAAACGCACGAAGACCACGAACGCGATGACGGTGCACTTTTTGGCGCTTCTTGATTGGGTCCGTCGGAGGGTGTACCGTCGGCTGCCCTCAGACTAAAAGTGTGGAACAGGGTGCACTTATTCTCTCATCCTCCGTAAAGGCCTGCTCATCTTATCGCAATAACCTCGATTTCAAACACCTTATGAGTAAACACACCCTAAAAAAACAACTATTAAAGAAAGCTCGGCGAGTTGATTTTACTTCAGAACTCCAAACCAGCCAATCACGGTGAACGACAAAAGGGTGCCGTAGCATTATAAAACTCGTAACGCGCCTAGACAAAAAAAAAAGAAGTAAAAAACATTGCGATGTGCGAAAGGACAGTGAGCATATATGCCGTTTCACTTGCATATTGTCTCTGCGCATATTGCTTTTTTTTCTCATATATAATCGTAGTCTCACCTTCGTCATTCACGGAGGTCCTTTTAAGCCCCACATTCTAAAAAAAAAAGGTTTGTTATTTGTTTAGCAGTACACAATCTTATATTTTTGTTTTCTTAGAGTATAGGGTTTCATGTTTTCGGTACATACCGAAAAAAATCCCCCAAACTAACGCTAAGCCGGCTTTATAGAAATCGGGGAAAGCCTAAAAATCCAAAATAAAAGTTGTCCATAAAAAAAAAGAAAAAAAAAACAACTGCCGTAATTTTAAGCGACAGGAAAACCGTTGCAATTTCAGATAAATCTTCAGATATCTGACAACAATTAATTTTGAGCAACATTATGTTGGGACAGCGCCTCTTATAGTATAGTTACAGAATGTTTGTCGGCTTTAAGCTGTGACAAAAGGAGAGAGGGGGCAAATAGCACGTGTGGCTTCCGTGTGGTGGAACCAGCAAGATATTCAGCAAACCTGTCGCCTATGTGAAGCGAACCATCTCCTGCACTGGGGTCTCCATGATGCTGCGCCAACAGCATCGACAACAAGTTATTTAAACGTCCTTGACGGACAGTCTAAAGCTCGGGAAAAGCTAGCGGTGTTTGAGCGGAATATTATTTCTTCTATTTTTCTATCATTCACCCGCCAACGAGTCGGCGCCAGCAATTTCTGTGCGCGCAATTCACGGCAACCGCCGAAGTCCCAAACTGCCACCGAAGCAGACGACCAAGTGTTCATCGCGTTCGCGCTCCAAAAGCGCCGCCTGGCTGTGCTTGCTTTGGTTTCGGTAGCTTCGGTATTTTTTCGAACTGAAACTCTTTTTAATCAAGTTGATCGCTTCCAGAAAAAGTGTTCCGCATGTTATTAAATACATATATATGATATATCTTCAATAATAATATAAATAAAACATGCTAGAAAAAATATAAACAGCCACTTGGCGGCGTTATATAGCCGTTTGTGAATGTTGTGAGGTGCAGCATTGGTGCTCTAGATGAAGCGAAAGGAAACGTGACAGATTGTGATTGTTCTGGTCGAAAGTTGAGGGAATAAAACTTGCTTCATTTTGCCCCCCCTTTTTTTGTTGCTGTAATGTTTAGATCATTTGTTCACAACATTTTATCCTCTACACTTGATTAGTACAGCCATTTGGACTATACATGGGTAAATTACTTGCAAAATGTAATTTAATTACAATTAATTTGCTTCAAAAGTAGTTTAGCTAGAATTACAATTACTACTACGTCAAAAGTAATTAATTACAGTTACAAATTACCTCTGAAAAGTAATGCAATTACTTTGCAATGACTTATCTCTGAGAGCGACTCAGCTTGGGCCATATTACTTTAAACGAGTTGTATAGAATGCAACGTATTTTTCATTCCTTGCCCCAATGTTTGAGGAGGTTTAAGCATCGCTGCATAAATGCCAAGTATTGTACTTTCCCTTATGAATTTTGTTAAATTCATGATTGAACTTGACAGTTTGGGGCAATGAAGTCCTACGTTCTTATATCTTTAATAAATAATAATAAATTAGTACATATGCTGGAAGACGCCAGATCGCCAAAGAAAAAATTGGGTTGACAGAGATTTGAAAGCCCGGCAAATAAAAGTGCGACAATTAGTTATATATGAATATTTTACAAATCTTAATATAAAACTAAAATCCACGCGTGCTAATACAACCGCATTCACATACAAACATCATGGTATTGTAAATTATTTACATTGAGTTGAAATTATAATTGCTCAGAAATATATAAGAACTGAATCGGGGCTCCCGAACCCTTGGCGACAATATTCACAGGTGCGAGGTCAGTCTCCAAAATGCTTATGCAAATAATATCTGAAATAATACCAACAGGACATAAACTTGAAAATAATACAAAAATACAAATATGCGACAATACTAAAAAAAACGTAAAAAACAAAAAAAACTTTATAGACAATTAAAATTTCCAAGCGCGGCTGAAAGCTGAAGCTCAATTTTTTTTCTTTTAATATTTTGGCATGTTTACGCTATTGTTTTCTGCTCGCACCACAGACGGCGTTGCACGGAGCCGTTGAGGTAGGCTCCAAAGAGGATTCTCTCAGCCCGCAGTGTAAGCAACAAAACAACAAACAATGCGATGCTATTTTTGTTGCGTGTGTGTGTGAGTGCGTGTCTGTGCGTGCGAGTGTGTCACCGAGCGCTAGGCCGCTTGTGCGAGCGCTCAGGCTTTCAGAGAGGTTTCGTCGGCGCCGCAAAGCTTTGCAAAAGTAATTGTGATTGTACCTGAAATTTTGCAATTATTGACGCTAGAAAGTAATTAAATTACAATTACAATTTTCTTTAGCCGAATGTAATTAATTACAATTACGAATAACTAAGAAAAGTAATTAAATCATAGTAATTCAATTACTCTGATTGAATTACTACCCAAGTATGATTTGGCCGCAGGAGTGAGTCAATGAATACTGCGCTGCTCTATGAAAAAAAAAACACAGCAACAACGACAACAGCAACACTTGGACCCATGCAACCCATGTCCGATAATAAAATGCGAAATAACCTTTTAACAGATTATATGCATTTTAATTATTTGTCAATGAAGAGGGCCCGGGTTAATTTGATGTTTAGCTATTGTCGTCTTATATATTTTTCCCGTCAGAGAGGCAGATGGATAGAATTCTTTTCTTCCACCCGGTTTTAATGCCTTTCCAATCAGCAAATTTTGTAATTCGACACCTTCAGCTTACAGCTTCAACAATAATTTGCACGCTTTATTTGTATGAAACGCGTATAAGAGAAGGAATATATTCTTGAACTACTTATATAGCAATAGCCAATTTCATTAAACTGTGAAGCATATTGCGCAGCACATGAAAAGATATACTCGTTACTGGTTTAGCTAGGCGTTTTGTGTACTGTCTTTACATTTATATATTCAATCATTCCTATATTTTTGTGTGTTTCGTTGTTTGTTTTACACTTAATTACTGATTTCTATGGTATGAAGATGAAGATCACTGTGTTTGAATTCGGTAGCTTTCAGCTGAATGAATATTGTCGAGAAGTTGTGCTGGCGCGTGTATTTAGTCTAGATTTACTTTACGTTTTTCTTTCTCCGAGGGTTCGTTCGTCTCTATGGCACGGTTCATGATTTCTGCCGGAGTCGAGAGGCCCTAAACAGGGGCGAGCGTGGACGCTGTAACGGTGCCCTTAGTTTATAGAACCCCGCATCGGAGATGTTTTGTCCTGGGCATGTCTACTTTTGGGGACCTCGACTTCGGAGGTGGTTTTGCTCCGTGTATAACTACTCTGTCAACGAATGTGCTTTGTATTGTTTATGACTGCTCTTGTGGGCTTCTTTCGAAAGGTGTTTTGTCTTGTGTATGCGGTTCTCTTAGGGATTTTATATTTGCTTTGGAATACAAACCAAAGAAATCAACGCTAAAAAAACAAAACCTCTGGGATTGCTTGCCAAAGTGGCCCCAAAATGCTGCTAAACTCAATATGAGCAGCCGCCAGAGGCACGCAGAGGTCTTGGCTTCTGGATACCAACCCTTGAGCCTTACCCTGTCTCTGGAGGCCAACCTGCACGTCCAATCCCTTTCGGCTGTGGAGTCTTCCGACCACCAACTGGCAAACTTAGGATCCCTTACGGCTGTGGTGGAGTTTGGCTCACCCGCCTTTGTGTAGATTCTTGTTTGATATCTTTGGCTGTGTCTGGTACACCCACTGGAGGTGTGGTCGAGGAGGACGGCAGGAAAAATCGCCAGAGGTTAGGTGTAGTACCCCTAAAGTGTATGTGCTCAACACGTAATTCGTCAATGTTCGTCTTTTTTAAATAAAGAGTTGTTTGTTAATATCAGTAACCGTTTATCAACGGAGAAACATTCCAATTTTTTTTTCGTTACACTATTTTCCCGAAATTAATCTAAGCACGCATGTCAATTGTAAGAGAACCTCGTCAAACTTCTTAGCTTTTCGCCCTGGCCCTTCGTTCAAACGCTGAAGGAAAGAAAAAAAAACCCGGCGAAGTCGATTAATAAAACTACCTAATTATCCAAATTTTCTTCCCGCGCGTTTTTTTTATAGTGTTAATAGCAATAGAGGTTGTACGAGCGCATATAATTTTCGTGAGTATGTTAGATTGCTTATTCCACTTGAGGAACCCAATGCCGTAACAGATTCATGACTCGCGATGGGACCATCCGGGCATCGTATATAGCCTCGACTTCGGTCCGTTCCTGCTCGAATCGATGAAGTACGGTCGGGGGTCTACGGTCACCCGAGAAATGCTCACGACTCCAGGGACTGCGGCTCAAAGAACGTCGGATAAGCAAAAGAGTGGCCTATCGACTCAGATTGCCACCACCGACACGGAGGTAGTTCGAGATCTGTTACGCTCCGTCTCATCTTATGATGGTGCGCAGCGGTCGCTACGTAAGCGATCCCAGTCAATACAGCGCTGCAAACGTTGCACACGCGACTGCGCGCCTTGCACGTTGCTTCGCCCCTTCCCAAAGGCGTCGTGACACTCAGTCGACATTTGGATTGGCTCCGATGGTTTGTGTCGACAACAGGAGTCCATGGTAAGGTGGAGCACGGTGCAGCGATTGCGGGAACAAGAAGCGTTGGAAGCACGAGGGGAAGGCCCGTCCCTGACCTTATCACGTCGTCGTCGCCTCGGCAACTTGGGTTCTTCTCTGGCTCTCGTTTTTATTGCCACACCTTAATTCGATGAAGGCGGGGGAACGAACGTGAAGATTGCGACCGAGCTCATTAGGCAGGAAATTACGGATCTCGTGCACGGCCGGGGATACGACGATGTTGGAGGAATCTGGGAAACAAGCTCGAGGTTGCGAAAGGACCGTTAAATAACGTTTAAAAAAGATAAGCAACTTGAAAGTTGCGACCGCTTAGCGGAAAGTATTAAGAAATGATAGAATGAAGATTATATAAAGAAAAGAAAAATTTTGGACCAATGTCGCGCTGCTGCATAATGCTGAACTTCTCAATTTTTGTTTTTGTAATCATGTTTTCCATAGATAATTCACAACTAGAAACATCTTTTATTAAAAGGTTCTGATCAAGGTAAATTATAAGTGCCCCGATTTCTATGGAAACATGCCCAATAACGGCTCAACCTCAAAAGAAAACATATTTGCGACTTAAAATTTAACTTTGTTTAAAACAAAAATGTATAAAAAGGAAACACCCCTGGTTGAGAATACGGGCACTTTGTACCGTCCCTTTTTCTTTTCTACAGTCGCGTGAGATGACAACGAACAACTTAGAATATGACAACGATCAACTGTAGAATATTTAACAGACCCATTCGAGGCACACCTTTACAGATAAAACAATAGAATCCCCGGAGCGTAACCTTTATGATCATTGATACGCCGAAAACATGTCTGTCCATCTGAAGAAACCCTGACCGCTCAGTTGCGGAGTATAAAACTTTCCGTTCCTGCCGCCGCCCCCCCCCCCCCTCCTTCCCCGTGACTTCCAAAGTTTATGATGCCACAATGCTTCGCTGTCGTTTTCTGATTTCGGTCGGACATCTTTCTTTTTTTTTATTGACACGAAGATTGCAATTTACGTTTTAGCTTGTTTGTATAACTTATGTTTATAATTATCTATATATTATAGTGCCAAGTCAACATTCAGTCATTTATTCGCTAGAAACTTGCGTATTTGGCGAAACAATTAAAAAATTCGCAAACCCCTACTTTCGGGACGGTTATGTTTTTCTTCCTCCAACGTTAACCGCCAACGCTAACATGTTAGCGTTGGCCGTTAACGCTGGAGGAAGAAAACATCATGAAATTAGGGTCGTGCGAATACTACTTCGAATGCGTAGAGGGCGGCTCCCTTTGCAGTCTCACATCGCAAAGTAAGTTGGGTTTTACGAGCGCTGTGAAGGCTGTAATTCTAACTAACGCACTATTCGCACACTCCTAAACAAGATGCAAAACTAAACATTTTTTATTAAATAAATCACGAAGAAAACTTATAAAAGATTTTGCCAGTTTAGTGTCCTTGCAAATGAGCCATGAAGTTGCATCCTACGAACCTCAGCCTAAGAACAGTCAACGCGCAGGAACCTTCCGCAAACCTTTAAATGTAAACATTTCGGTGAAACTCCGCCTGGTTAGGTAAGTAATAAGAAAGAGGACTTAGTAGGCTCTAACCAATTTCTTCAATGCGCCCAATGTATTAAAGCCGACTGGCCTAATTCACGAATGCGTGACACCCGCGAACAAGGAGCCAAGCCGGCTTCGAAGCGTCGGGCATATTGAGGAAATTGGTCAGTGTCTACTAAGTGCCCTTTCCCCAAACGCTCGTCATTCGACCGTAGCCACTTTTAGAAAAAGCAATATCTGTGCTTAGATTGCCGTGATGCGCGATCCTATGCGGAGATCAAATTCGTCTGCTTTGCAAGGGTCTGCGGTAACGTCAGAACGCCGAGCTCTGATTGGCTCTTATTGGAAGTATACAGGAGTATACAGGGTAGAGCTCAATGCTAGCTGCCTTGCGGTCTACCCACTATCCATTCAACCGGCACCAATCAGAGGCTCGGCGTTCTGACGTCACCGCACCCGTTACGCAAGAAGCAGACAAACTTAAGCTCCGCGTAGTCACCGTCATGTGAAGGAGCTCAGGGTGTGGCGAGTACAAAAACCTTTTGTTAGCTCTCCTCAGCCAATGGAATCGCGGTACAAGTCGATAAGAACGAAAAAGCACGAATACGGAAAGCACGAAAAGTAAACACGATAAGTATCGCCCTGCGTTTCTTTAACTGTCAGGGCTATAAAAGATGTTCATAAGAAGACAATGAAATAATTTTTTAACTTCTTCCTCCGTGACTTTCCTCCTCGACTCAAAAGCGAAATGAGAACTAACGTGGTTGTGATCTAGTATTTCACCAGTTGCGATGGCTCCAAGCTTTCACGCGCGCTTCTAAAGCACATTGTGGAACGTGTCATTTACAAGTGACGTTAAGTGCCGTCACGGCACTCCTTGGCAACGAAAGGGAATTAAAATATTTTTCCACGGATTGATCGTTGACAAGCGCATTCGTCCAAGTTACGCAGTGCCCAGTGTCCAATATGTAAGCTGGGTTCATCTGACGCGCTTGGACAGCGCGAATACATCACAGTTAAAAGACGGAGAGCTTTCGAAGGAAAGGAGAGGAAAAGAGATGTTCGCTATATTTTTAAATCTTCGTAGCGAAAAGCAGGCTTTTGGCTCTCCACTCTCACGTACTATTTTTTCATTTAGCCCACTTAACGATATGAGATTAGTAAACCCACTAAACGATACGTGATTAGTAAAAATGTCTTTCTAGAGTCATTTATCCCAGGCCAAGATGTATTTCATGGTCCATTTAAATGAGCAATCTCGTTTGCATCCTACGAAAACCTGAGCCCAAAGAACAGCCCCCGCGCAGAATCCTTCCAGAAACGTTCGTCAGCCGAGCGAGTAGCGGGCGTTCGAGAACGCGATAGCCGGGTTCATGTCGCCGTGATGGACGATGCTGGCCATTAGCGGAGGCTACCAATCTCGAGCCCCGCTCATAAATCCATCGAGAATCCCCGAGCGAACGAACCCCACCTCGGAACGAATCATCCTGATTCCTTTCATGACCCTAGGGGTTTCTCCACACTAAAACCGCGCTCGCTTACGGTAGCCGAACTATCTGCCCTTTATTGTGTCAGGTTTCGGGGAAAACACGCTCCGTTCAGCGTGCACTGAAGTAAGCGGGTGAAAGGTATGGCCCGTTAATCTGCTTATGACCGGCACAGGAAGAAAGGCACCGTCGGACGGATGATGCTTCGTTAATACGCGCGGGCTAAAGAGGGGTCTCGATTAAGTGGGGACGCGAATGAAGTCGCGGTGTGTCGGATGGTTGCGCATGCGAGCCGTCGGGTCGTGTCGATTGAACTCCGAGAAAACTTTCACCGAGAGTTCCGAAAAACAAGCCAATTAAAGATGAACTCGATGGCAAGTGGCCTAAACAACGCCCTCTACCCAGTGACAACTTAAGAAACAAAGGGGGTGGTTTGTTGTAGGTTTCATTTCTTAAAACTTACATTCATTCCTGCGATAAAAATATTATAAGATATGCGCCAAAAGATACACACACCGTTAAACGATTGCAGCCTGGAAAAAGGAAACATCAGACGTATCTGGTATTTGAGCAATCTTTGACTCAGCTTTTAGAATCTTCAAGTCACTCTACATAAATGGCCTTTGTGTTCTCTGGGTATTGATGTTGATGTAACCAACGACTATCGATCAAAATATGCGAACAAATAACATCTATTTCGATAATAGAAATTCTTCTGATAATATACACTCATCCTCGTTACAATGTCTGACCCAGAAAGAAAAATTACGGCGATAGTTTTCAAGCAATGGCATAAAAATATCTACAGATTAAAATGTTAAACTTGACACATGTAAACGTTCGCGGTATTAGTCAAATTTAGATATCAGGCTTAGCTGTATTTATAACCGCACAAGCAAACGTGTTGACCTGATTTAACGTCGTGAAAACCAGGACTTTCCCATTTTATTTTTAAAAGAAAGGCTGACGCTACACGAATAATAAAATTGGGAAACACTGGTGCAGTCATTGTGAGCTTATGAAATGCAGCTTGTAGTTTATTATAATCTTGCTTTTTGTTCGCACTTTGGCATACTCCTCGGCTAATTGCGGGGTCTCATCCAGTGACCCACCCTCCCCTTCTTTAATATGTCATTGACTTTAGAGGCAAATTCAAGTAACTCGAGTCGTTCGCCAATTAATGACTAAATTCGAAAATAAATGTTAAACTGATAGATGGAAATTGTTTAAGAACTCTATTTTTGTCTGCGGGTTTTTTATAGCATGAACTGATTAATAATTTCTTAATGATTCCCAATTAAAAAAATGTTTTTGTCCGTCTGTTTGTCTGTTTGTTCGTCCGTGCATCTTCTGCTAAATTTAGCGGTGAAAGTGACGTCACGTGACTTCCCCCGAAGTCACGCGACCTGCGCACCTCAGGAAATTGACGGCACGTGATCATACGTAAACTCGGTTTTTACGCTAAATTTAGCGGGAACCTTGACGTCTTGTGGCCAAAACATTAATTTGGCTTCCCAGCTAAATTTAGCGGAAAAATATGCGTCACGTGATGCACCCTCTCCCTCACCACTTCCCTATATATTAAAGCCTCTACCAATTTTTTGTTTGTTTTTGTTTAGCCTAGCTTGAACTTTGTTTACACACGTGTTGTGTGTGCGACTACGTTTTATTGAAATATTTCTCGAGATAATATTATCAGAATCTAAGATTGGCTACAACAACGCATCTTAGACGTTTATACTGAAGGCACAATAGGGAGTTTTAGAATAGGCTCCCCAACGTTTTTTTACGCCCAAGCAGCTTGGTGCGTCGCACTGCGCAAGTGCAGCAGTTCCGCGCAAGCGCAGTGCGAAGCCTAAGCGACTTGGGGAACCGAAACATTGGGGCCCATATTTTGAAACTCTTTATTGACCAATTTCCAGATTATGTTATTTTTCTTAAAGATGGCATTGCACACATATATAAATAAATTTTTCCAAGGTTAAGAAGAAGAAAAAAGGGTAATGGACGAACAAACCTAGATTACAAGTTGCATCATAAATTAGGATCGAAAAGCGATTTTGAGACAGTTGCGATATATCATGCTTGTCATAGTCTTCTTTAGTTTGTGAGGCGCACTCTGAACTCCAATCCTTAAACACGTGTACTCTAGGTTATCAAGCACTCCACGTGACGGTTTTTTGCTGGATTACACAAAGGTTGCTTCAATTATGCAGCAGATAGCGTAACGAGGATATGGGTTTGTATTTAAAACAAAATAAGTTGCGTAAGGTTCGCTCATGAAACTTTAACCGTTCTTACAACATTTTACAAAATGGGAATCGTTGATCATATATTAATGCTTCATATATAGCTTCAGAAAGGGAATAAGGGAAGAAAGTTATAGGCATAAAAAGTGATTTTTGCTGTAATGATGAAAGCTCGCTCACGTGAACTTAAACGAAAATGTTTGTGTACACGTCAATGTGTAACATAGAAACGGTAAAAAAGTATGATATATTTTAGTCTTAGTTATTGCGTTATGAAAAAAAGAAAAGACAAATATTTTAGTTGCATTTGGGATGCAGACGTCCTAGTTTAATATGACTATTTTAAACTCCAGAAGAAAGGAACACGAAAACAAAATATCCGAGTTTTCTGTCCCAATTGTTCTGAATCTTGCAGTTAAAATTTCAAAGCGAATTATAAATCACCCGCATAATTCGGCACGAAAATTTGCTGCAAATTCAGAACTAGTGGGACAAGAAAAAACTCGGATAATTTTGTTTTCGTGAATTTTCTGGAGTTTAAAAATGGATAAATGACTAGGACGTCTCCCAATATAACTAAAAATATTTGTCTTTCATTTTTTTCGCAACATAATAGCAGACAAAAATATATCGTACTTTTTTTTGCCGTTTCTATTGCATTGACGTGTACACAAACATTTTCGTTTAAAAAAATAGGCAAAACTCATCGTAATAAAAATCACTTTTATGCCTATAACTTTTCTTCACTTATTCCCTTTCTGAAACTATATATGAAGCATTAATATATGATCAACGATTCCCATTTTTGTAAAATGTTTGTAAGAACATTAAAAACATGGGCGAAATTGCCACGCAACTATTTTGTTTTAAATACAACCCATATCCTCGTTACGCTATCTGCTGCATAGTGAAGCAACCTTTGTGTAATCAACAAAAAACTAAATCACGTGGAGTGCTTGATAACCTAGAGTACGTGTTTAAGTTGGGTTGGATATCCTGACTTTAAAAGAGACTATGACAAGCATGATATATGCTCGCAACTGTCACAAAATCGCTTTTCAACTTATGTCTAGGTTTGTTCATCCATTACCCTTTTTTTCTCTTCTTAACCTTGGAAAATTTATTTATATATGTGCAATGCCATCTTTAATAACATAATCTGGAAATTGATCAATAAGGGTTTAAAATAGATTCGGTTCCCCAAGTCGCTTAGGGCACTGCGCTGCGCGGAAATACTACACTTGCACAGTGCAGCCGCACCAAGCTGCTAGGCGTAAAAAAACTTGTGGAAACTGATAAAACTCCCTATTGTACCTTCACATCTATAAACGTCTAAGATACGTTGTTGCCAATCTTAGATTGATAATATTATCTCGAGAAATGTGCCGCACACAACACGTGTGTAAACAAAGCTAGGCTAAACAAAACAAACAAAAATTAGTAGAAAACTTAATATATAGGGAAGTGGTGAGGGAAGCACGTGACATAATTTTTCCGCCAAATTTTAACAGAACAAATTAATGTTTTGGCCCTGTCCCGCTAAATTTAGCGTAAAGGCTGAGGATCTCGATGCGATGCCGTCAACTCCTAGTGACCTCGAGGAGGAGAGTGTCGTCACTCACCCATACTAAATTTAGCAGAAGATGCACGGACAGACAGACGGTAAAACAGACGGATGATTTTTAGTGGGAATCATTAAAGAATTGAAATCTAAATATAAGGAAACCCGCGAGACAAATAACAAACAATTTCACATCTATCAGTTTAACGAATTTTATTTTCGAATTTGAGTCATTGAATTGGTGAGACGCTCGAGTTACTTGCCTCTAAAGTCAATGACATATTAAGAAGAGGAGGAATGGAGTCGGAACCCCTGCAATTAGCGAGGAGATGCGAACAAAAACAGACCTAATAAATACAGCTGCCTTCATAAGCCTAATATTTCACCGAATGTTCCAATTTTACAGTATTCGTATGTAATCAGCAAATAACAAAATAAATAGGAAAATCTAGTTTTCACGATGTTAAATCAGGTCAACGTTGCTTATTAGCGATTCTCTCTAGCTAAGCCTGACTAATAAATTTTGACAATACCGCGAACATTTACGTGTCCAGATTTAATCTGTATTTTTATGCCATTGCTATGAAAATATCGCCGAGGTCGAGATTTTGTAACGGAGTTGAGTGTATATTATCCAGAAATTTCTATTATCGAAATAGATGTTATTTGTTCGCATATTTTGATCGATGAATTGATTTACATCAACATCAATACCAGAAATTTACAAAGGCCATTTATGTAGGTGACTTGAAGATTATAAAAGCTTAGTCAAGATTTAACTCCAGATACGTCTGATGTTTCCCTTTTTCCAGATACAATCAACTTGTGTGTGTATTTTTGGCGCATATACTATAATATTTTATCGCGAAATGAATGTAAGTTTAAGAAATAGAACCTACAACAAGTTGAAATCGGGCGTTAGGCCACTTTGGTTCATCTTTAATTCTTCTCGATAGCCTCTCGAAGATTAACTGACCCTGCCATCCGACACACCGCGATATTCGCGTCCCACTAATCAAGTTATCTGCTGATGCTGTACCTTGCCGGTCATAAACGAGATTAACAGATACCCTCACCCCGCTACTCAGACGCTGGAACAAGGCGATGTTTGGAGCCCTGACAACAAAGGGCAGATAGTTCGGCTACCGTAAACAGCGCATTTGGAGAAGCCCTAGGAAGAAAAGTCCAAGTGTGGTCATTCCGAAGGTGGAATTTCGTTCGCTCAACGTGTGATGGATTTATGAGCTTGGGGCTCGAGACAATGGCCTCCGCTAATGGCATCGTCCATCGCGACGCGTATCGCGTTCTCGAACGCCCGCTACTTTCACTCGGCTGACATTTCTGGAAAATTCTGCGCGAAAATTATTCTTTGGGCTCAATAGGATTTCAAACGAATTTACTCATTTAAATGGACCATGAAACATCTTGGCCTGGAATAAATGACTCTAGAAAATTTATTTTATCACGTATCGTTTAGTGGGACACTAATCTCATATCGTTAAGTGACTAAATGGCAGTAGTGGAAATTAAAAGCCTGCTTTTCACTACGAAAATTTAAATATAGCGAACATCTCTTTTCCCCTCGAAGCTCTCCGTCTTGCTGTATTATTCATGAACCCAGCACATGGACACTGGGCACTACTTGAACGAATGCGCTTGTCAACGGTCCGTCAATATTTTAATTCCCTAGATTAGGGGGGGGTCTTGCGAATGACGTTCCACGGAGTGCTTAAATAAAGCAGACCATCACAACTGGTGAAATAAGATCACAATACGTTATTCTCATTTCGCACAATCGAGGAGAAAGAAAGTCACTTGGAAGAGGAAAAAAGTAAAAGGAATGATGTCTCATGGGCATCTTTATAGCCCTGACGGTTAAAGGAAACGCAGGGCGATACACTATCGTGTTTACTTTTCGTGCTCCATATTGGTGCTTTTCATCGCAATTCAAACTAACAAAAAGGTTTTGTACACCTGAAACTCCGCTACGCGGAGCTTAACCCTTTTCGTATACATTACCTAAATGTGTACACGCTAAATATTTTCAGGATTATATAGAATATGGAGTCGTTGTACTACATCTCATCTACCAGAGCAATGGAGCAAATCTTAGTGCATTGCAAATCAGTTTGCGGAAAATGATTTTTTCAATGGGCGGAGCAATATATATGAAAAAGGGTTAAGTTTGTCTGCTTCTTGCGTAACTGAAATGCGGTGACGTCAGAACGCCGAGCCTCTGATTAGTGCCAATTTGAAAAAAATAGGGGGTAGACCTCAAGGCAGCTTAATACCCACTATCAACTCCAATAAAAAACCAATCAAAGAAACTCAACTGAAACAACAAATACCCAATAGGATCGCTTAATAAGCAATCTAAAAACTTCTTAAACTCTAAAAGTATTTTACGATCGCTTGGCGAAACTATGGAAAATGTATAGTAAACTCTAACCAATTTCTCGATATGCCCCGACGCTTCGGAAACGGAGCTTAATCACTATTCCTTGGGTGTACATTCGTATTACATCACTATTATCGAGATTTCATTGAAGAAATTGGTTAGAGTCTACTAAGTACCCTTTCTTGTGCCTTTACCTAACTGGAGCGGAGTTTCCTCGGAAGTTTACAGTTAAGGCGCGTTGACTCACACTAGAAGCTGGCAAAAATATTTTATAACATTTATTTAAATGTTTAGTTTTGCACTATTTAGGAGTGTGTGAATAGTTGAATAAATTACAGCGCTTATTTATACTCAACTTACTTTTTCCGATGAACTACCGTATTCAATATGTCGCAAGACCCTAATTTCATGATGTTTTCTTCCTCCAACGTTAACCGCCAACGCTAACATGTTAGCGTTAGCGATTATCCCGAAAGGGAACTGCAGGTACCTGACTCGCCAAATACGCAAGTTTCTCGTAACAGATGTGGCTATAGATAATTATAAACATTATACAAACAAGCGTAAATTACAATCTTGCTCAATAATAAAAAGAAGATGTAGCCAAGTATTTTAGCGAAACATTAATGTATCCACTCGCTTTGGAAATCCGGGGGGGGGGGGATGGCAATATCTACTTTAGGCTCCGCAACTGAAACTGAAGATGAGACAGATTATGTTTTTTTGAGAAAAAATATAAATTCATAAAGGTTACGCTTCGAAATTGTTAAAATTTAATGCCTCGAAATAAGGTCTCTTAAATATTCACATTGTTCGATTATCATATTTTAAGTTGTTCGTTGTCATCTCACGCGACTGCAGAAGAAGAAATTGCCCGTATTCTCCAACCGAAATTGTTTCCTTTTATACATTTTTGTTTTAAACAAAGTTAAATTTTAAATAAAATTGTGGGATGTTTCCATAGAAATCAGGGCAACACCTAATTTACCTTGATCAAAACCTTTTAATAAGATGTTTTTAGTTGTAATTTTCTATGGAAACATGCTACAAAAAATTGAGAGTTCAACATTATGCAGTAGCGCAGCTGTGAATTATTTTTCTTTTTTATATAATCTTCATTCTATCATTTCTTAATACTTTCAGCGGTCGAGAATTTTTCAAGTTGCTTATCTTTTAAATTATTTAACGGTCGCTCGCAACCTCAGCTTGTTTCTAGATTCCCTCCAACATCGTATTCCCGGCCGTGCCTCCATGGCCTCCTGCCTAGCTTCGCAATCTTCGTTCGTTCCCCCGCTCATCAGATTAGGTGTGTAGGCAGATCCAAAATTTAAGGATTGCCGAACGACGTGATAAGGTCAGGGACGACGGCGCCCTCCGCCGTCGCTTGCCGTAGCGCCACCTGGACTCCTGTTGTCGATAAATCAGATAAAACAAATGCACCGACTAGTCACGACGCCTTGGGGAAGGCAACGTGCAAACACTTTTGGTCACGTGGTGCACAGATTGCTAGTATTGACTGGGATCCTTACAGCGCTGCACTTACCATCATAAGATGAGATTGGAGCGTAACAGATCTCAGATACCTTGTCGGTGGTGACAATCTGAAGGCCACTCTTTGCTTATCCGACGTTCTTGCCGCAGTCCCCTGGGTCGTGAGCATTCCTCGAATTGTTTCATAGACCCCCGACCGTACTTCGCCGATTCAGGCGAACTATACGAGTCCCATCGAATCGGCATTGGGTTCCTCAAGTGGAACTCGCCCTCTAACTACTTTCACGAAAATTATATGCGCCCGTACAACCTCTATTACTATTAACACTAAAAAAACGCGCGGGAAAAAAATTTGGATGAAAATCGACTTCGCCATTTCTTTCCTTCAGCGATTGGAAGGGCAGAGCAAAAACTAGAGACTGACGGAATTCAATTGTATGTCATGCTCGTCGTGGAAAATATTGTAGCAGAATTGGAATATTTCTCCGTTGATAAACGGTACTGATATTAACAAACAACTCTTTATTTAAAAAAAAACATTGACAAATTACTATTGGCTTGCTACTACAGGGGTACTTGCACCTCCTGACATTTTTCTAGATTTTCTCATTTTCAGATAGACAACCAGGTACAGCCAAGGTATCAGAGCAGAATCTACACAAAAAACGAAAAGGTAACCAAACTCCCACCACAGCCGTAAGTCTAAGTTGGTCGGAGACTCCACAACCGAAAGGGATTGAACGATGCAAATTGGCGGGCAAGGCTCAAAGAATTCCAAGCCAAAATCTACGTACCTCAACAATATATATGAGATTTAGCAACATTTTGGGGCCACTTTGAATACCTTAGAGGTTTTGTTTTTTTTGGCGTTATTCTGGTTTGTATTTAAAGCAAATATAAAACCCCTAAGAGCTACATACAAAGTTCAGCCTTTCGAAGAAGCCCACAAGAACAGTCTATACACAAAAACACATTCGTTGACAAATAGTGCCGCACAGATACCTCCGAAATCCCCAAAAACAGACATGCCCAGGACAAACATCTCCGATGCAGGGTTCTATAAACTAAGGCACCGTTGCAACGTCCACGCCCCTGTTTAGAGCCTCTCGGCGGAATCATGAAGACCGTGCCATAAGACGAACGAACCCTCGGAAAAAAATAAGTAAATCTAGACTAATACACGCGCCCTTTAGCTTCTCGACTATGCATTCAGCTGAAAACTACCAGCTTACAGTGATCTTCATCTTTCATACCCTTAGGGTAAAACAAACCTTGAAATCCCCCTGCAAAAATTAATATATAAATGTAAAGACGGCAAAACGCTTCGCTCTTTTTCATGTGCTGCACCTATGCTTCACAGTTTAGTAGCCTATTTATATATAAGTGGATTCAATATATTCCTTCTGCTTATACGCGTTTCATAGCGTGCAAATTATTATTTAACTGCAAGCGCAAGGTGTCAAATTACAAAATTTGCTTGTTGGAAAAACAAAACCGGTGGAAGAAAATTCTATCCATCTGCCTCTCTGACAGGAAAAAATATATAAGACGACACAATAGCTAAACGCTCCTGAGCCCTATGACAAATAATTAAAATGCATATAATCTGTTAAAATCGTTTCTGGCCTAGACTATGTATAGATCAAAGTATTATGACAATCATTTTTTCCATAGAGCAATTACTCACTCCTGCGGCAATAAATTCGCAGATGAAATGAATTTGTAAGTAGTGGATATATAGTTGTAGTTATTCGTAATTGCTCAATTAACTACATTCGGCTAAAAATTGTAATTGCTCAATTTAGTAGAAACTGTATGTGTTGCAAAATTTCAGGTGCAACTCACAATTACTTTTGGCCAACACTTCTGAAAACCTGAGCGCTGCACAAGCAACAGCACTCAGTATTTGCTCGCACGCACAGACACGCACTTTCACACAACAAAAATGGCATCCTCATTGTTTGTTGTTTATTTAGCTACACTGCTGAAAATTCTTTTGGAACCTACCAATGCAATATTACCTTTTTTTTCAAACAATAGCGTAAAAACATGCAAAATAATAAAATAAAAAAAAAATTGAAACTTCAGCAACCTGTAACTGGAAACATAAAGTTTTTTTGTTTTTACGTTTTTTATTATTTGTCACATATTTATGATTTTGTATTTATTTTCAGTTTATGTCCTGTTGTATATAAAATTATTATAAACATTTTGGAGACTGACCTCGCACCTGTGAATATTGTCGCCAAAGGTTCAGAAGCGATCAGTTCTTATATATTTCTGACATTATAATTTCCTTTCCAATGTAAATAATTTACAATACCATGATCCCTGCATGTGAATGCGGTTGTATTAGCACGCGTGGATTTTTAGTTTTTATATTAAGATTTGTAAAATATTCATATATAACTAATTGTCGCACTTTGCGGGCCTGTCAACTTAATTTTTTTCTTTGGCAATCTGGCGTCTAACAGCATATGTACTAATTTATTAGTATTTATTAAAGATATAAGAACGTAGGACATCGACCCCAAACTATCAAGTTCAATCATGAATTTAACTAAATTCACAGAAATACAATACTTGGCATTTATGCATGCGATCCTTAAAACTCCTCAAACATTGAGGCAAAAGGAATGAAAAATACGTTGCATTCTATACAACTCGTTTAAAGTAATATGGCCCAAGCTGAAGGCTCTCAGAGATAAGTCATAGCAAAATAATTGCATTACTTTTCAGAAGTAATTGTAACTGCGAATTAATTCTTTTTTGACATAGTGGAATTGTAATTCCAGCTAAACTACTTTTAAAGCAAATTAAGTGTAATTAAATTACATTATGCAAGTAATTTACCCATGTATAGTCCAAATAACTGTACTAATCAAGTATAGAGGATAAAATATTGTGAACAAATGATCTAAAAACATTACAGCAACAAAAAAAAGGGGGGGGGGCGCAAAATAAAGCAAGTTTATTCCCTCAACGCTCGACCAGAACAATCACAATCTGTCACGTTTTCCATTCACTTCATCTAGAGCACCAATGCTGCACCTCACAACATTCACAAACGGCAATATAACGCCGCCAAGTGGCTGTTTATTTTCTAGCATGTTTTATTTATATTATTATTGAAAATATATCATATATATGTATTTAATAACATGCGGAACACTTTCCCTGAAAGCGATCAACTTGATTAAAAAAGAGTTTCAATTCGAAAAAATACCGAAACCACCGAAACCAAAGCAAGCACAGCCAGGCAGCGCTTTGGAGCGCGAACGCGATGAACACTTGATCGTCTGCTTAGCTGGCAGTTTGGAACTTCGGCAATTGCCATGGATACGCGCACAATTGCTGGCGCAAACTCATTGGCGGGTGAATGATAGAAAAACAAGAAAATAATATTCCGCTCAAACACCGCTAGCTTATCCCGAGCTTTAGACTGTACGTCAAGAACGTTTAAATAACTTGTTGTCGATGCTGTTGGCAACATCATGGTGCAGGTGGTTCTCGCTGAATATCTTGCTAGTTCCACCACACGGAAACCACGTGCTACGTGCCCCCTCTCTCCCCTGTCACAGCTTAAAGCCGACAAACATTCTGTAACTATACCATAAGAGGCGCTGTCCCAACATAATGTTGCTCAAAATTAATTGTTGTCAGATATCTGATTTATCTGAAATTGCAACAATTTCCCTGTCGCTTAAAATTACGGCAGTTATTATTTTTTCGTTTTTTTTATGGACAACTTTTATTTTGGATTTTTAGGCTTTTCCCAGATTTCTATAAAAAGCCAGCTAAGCATTCGTTGGGGATTGTTTTTCAGTATGTACCAAAAACATGAAACCCTATACTCTAAAAACAAAAATATAAATTGTGTACTACTAAACAAATAACAAACCTTTTTTTTTTAGAATGTGGGAACAAAGGACCTCCGTGAATGACGAAGGTGAGACTACGATGATATATGAGAAAAAAAAGCAATATGCACAGAACAATATGCAAGTGAAACGGCATATATATATATCACTTTTCGCACATCGCAATATCTTTTACTTCTTTTTTTATCTAGGCGCGTTACGAGGAACATAATGCTACGGCACCCGCTTATGTCATTCACCATGATTAACTAGTTTGGAATTCTGAAGTAAAATCAACTCGCCGAAATATCTTTAATAGTTGTTTTTAGAATATGTTTACTCATAAGGTGTTTGAAATCGAGATTATTCCGATAGATGAGCAGACCTCCACGGAGGATAGAGAATAAGTGCAACCTGTTCCACGCACTGAGTCGCAGGGAGCAGCCGACAGTACACCCTCCGACAGACGAAATCAAGCGCCAAAAAGTGCACCGTCATCGCGTTCGTGGTCTTCGTGCGTTTGCTGTCACCCCACTAAAACCATTCACGGTGTGAACACCGCAATCCCCGCGTTATTAGGTACTTTTAACAATCATTACCGTGTTCCACGTACCGCATGATACCACAGCCTTTGAAGCAGCACTTTTAAGCGCGCGCTCCCGGGCGATAACGTGACCGCAGAACGCGCGCTTAAAAGCAAGGCTTCCAAGGCTCCGGAATATAGTGCGATACGCGATAACGGTTGCTAAAGTCCGCGATAATATCCGATTACGTCATTGGTTGAAACATCTGAGAGAAAGCACCCCAAAGGGAACGTGCGCCGTGACGAAACACTTTTGGCGCTAATGTTGGCTCGCTCAGGAGACACTTGGCACCCTCGCACTGAACTTGGACATAAAACGGAGTATTGTCAACTTTCTTTTTACTTTGACCACAAAAAATAAGTTTTTTATTCGTTGTTCTCATGCCCACTCGTTTGTCCGACTACGCGATACGCAGTCATTAAACTTCAAATCCCCCAAAATTGTAATGGAGACCTTTCCCGTCCCATTCCTACAATGGCGGGGAAAATGTTGCGAAACGCTTACCTGAGGAACAACGTCAACTAAGGTTACCGAGAAGGTATGGCTAGGAGGAGAAGAAGTGAAGGAGGGACAAAAAAAGTGAGAGACGGGAGCGGAGAATTGTTGCGTGTCACGTGCCGTATATTTTGCCGCCCCTAGACTAGCGGGGAAACTAGAATTGTTGTATGATCGTGACATCGAGTCACGCGTGACGTCGAAGGCAATCGCGGAATTTAACAGGGAAACCGGATTGATATCTCGGTACTTCACGTGCCGTAAATTTCCCCAAATTGTACAGATCAAGAGACATCGCGCGACGCCGCATTCCCCGTTGGCAACTGGCGGAACAGTCGGACGGACAAAATATGGGGCTTGGACAGCGTTAAAAAACATTTCATGCTTTAATACGTTTTACATCTTCTATTAGGAGGAAGCACATCCGTCAACAAGACCTAATTCGCGAAAACTACTTCGATATGAACGTGGGCAGAAAAAGGCTAAGTGAAGTACGTTGATGTAAAGAGCTTGCCTGGATGGGGCTTTGTGACGTAACGAAATTGCGGACTCGAACCCGCGCTGCATGCAACGGTGCTTACGCAACGACTCCGGCATCACCGGAGAAAGCGCCTGACGATACTACATATAACAAGCTACGATACAACTCAGTGAAGTGGTGGTCGGGGAACAGAAAAAACAATATACGAGCTTGGCATGTATAACGACGTGACACAAATTGGGGGAAGTGATGATTTCCTGGCCCCAAACAAGTTGTACACACTATAGGAAAAGTAAAAAGTGAAGCAAAAATTCTTGAACTTTTTAATCCATTTTTTGTTCACCAAGAAGACTTCTGACTGACTGACTTTTGTATTTAAATTGTTAGATTCGGCGTTTTTAATAATTATCGGTTGCTTCTGTTTCTTTTTTAACACGCGTTACTCAATTGTTAAAAAGGCTCCCTCTGAAACAACTTGAAAAAAATACCGATGGCAATTTCTTTCAGTTCATTTTACTAAAAAAATTAGCTTCAGAACATTTTTAATTAAACGTATGAATATGCAAACACGGAATGAACAAATTCGACCTATATCAAACATGCGGAATCATAAAATGACTACAATATATAAATCATATAAAATATTTATGGCACTCAAGCACATAAAAAGCGTACAGCTACTTCTTATCGCAAAGGTACTATAATGCATGCAATGCTATTTCAGAAGCGATTGTTAAAATATCTTTAAAGAAGATTGAAAAGTAAGTCTCATAGGGTCATGGAGACAAAACCGTTTTTACTAGGTGTGAAATGGTATCCCATCATGCGAAGTAGTCATTTAACGTAGCGCCATGGTGTCATGATTTGGTAGTTCATCACGATATGTTTCATGACAGATTTTCACCAACACCATGACCTCACATGCACCTCGATGTACCGAGACGACAGCGGTGTGTCAAATACACTTCCCACATTTAACGAAAACTCCTCCTTCAAAGCCAATAACATGCGATGAGAGCTAAATAGGTGTTTAATTACACATAATTTCAATTTAGCCACTAAATTTACGGATGGACGGTGGACGAAAAGGAAACAAATTAGGAAGGTGAAAGTTCTTTTCAAGACCGTGCAATTATTTAAACACAAACAAACATACGCGCCTCAAGCATGACCAACGTAGTTTGTTATATCACGAAGAGCACAGGCCTGCAAGATTAAAGCAGTAGCTGTAATTGAAAGGTTGTGTATGGTCATCCGTTCTTTTATTTCTGGCGATATCTAGACACCCCATGGAGGCGATTCTTAACTTTGTCTCGGTCGTTACCCCTCACAACGTTAGCTTGTTGACCATGTGCAACATTCCAAATGCAACGCTTTTAGAGTGCGTTCGCAACGATACTCAATTGGAATGTTTTTCTCTTTACACGAGCTTACTGGCACACGCTGGGACTCAAGGATACTGCACGCAACGCCACTGGCCAAGAAACTCCTTTGTTGCGGTGTAATTTCAAGGACAAAATCGATCATTTTCATTCAATCTCTCCTTTGCAAAATTTGATGACGTAACGTGGGATCGCAGTACACCCATAGTGACGATATTTGAATGCGGTTCATAGATTGGACCCGAGCATTGCGTGGGCACTCGATTTGGGCTCGTGATAATTACTAGCTCGAGAAGCATTCGGGTAGTGGCCCGTGTCCAATCGCTGCAACGACGACAATAGCCGAGCCATAACAATGCCTGGAACTCAGCGCGTGTCCTGTGCTTTGCCAACCCCAGCGCGTGGCTATGAGCAACATTGGCGGCATATAATCCGCTCAGATCACGTGGCCGCTTGTTCTGGCTGCGAGTTGAGGAGTGAAACGCTGCTCGTTTTTCTTAAGTTTTTTTCTGGGACTTCTATTGCGTGGGGTGAAAAACGAACGCGTGTTTCATAGGTCATTAACGTC
>JAZHYW010004504.1:0-40245 GCA_037355805.1 Ixodes ricinus
GAGGCCCCGAAAAGATTCGCGAGCTTTGTGAAACTGATGCCACAGTCTTTTCCAACGACGCCTAAACGTACCGCGAGTTCGTTTTCTCGAAACTTGCCGATTGATGGTGAGTGCGGTGTCGCAACGATGTCTCCAGCAAGTCGAGCAGCTAACAACAAACTGAAGGTTGATGCCAATTCCTTCTTCTCGCAAGCTGAGTGGTTTTCCGTGGCACTTGGGGCAGAGTAAATCGCAACAAGATTTTGCACGGCGGACACATTAAGGAGCCATCCAGGGGCTTTCCAATGGGAGCGTCTGTCGGTTCCGGGTCGTCCGTAGTCCCCGCGTCGAAATCGAGCAGGCTGAGCTTCCTCTCGAACGTGGTCAGCACATTCGATTCAGAGATGAAGCTGTAAGCTCCGATGTCCGCCAAGCACCAGTTGAGCTTGAAGATCGTGACGACGGCGGCGGAGACGGCGACGATGGTGCCGGCGGAGACGGGTCCTCGTCTCCGCCGGCCTTCGTTTTTGCCGTCGAGGACGCCGGCCAAAGCTACCGCGAGTGCTAACTTTGGAAGCAGGCATTCCTCGGCAGAAAAACTACCGGAACAAAGAGGGAAAACGAATCTAAACAGCAGCGAACTAGCGATACAATCAGGAGCGAAAGAGGCTGCCGATAGCGCGCACATAGAGGCGAACAAGGAGCTACGTCGCCAAAGACGGCCAATCGTGAGCCCTGTTTCGGGTCGCAACCAATGGGATTGCTGGTATCATAGTTCCCACTTTTTTCTGCTTGTATTTACGGGGTTCTGCCGGGCCACAGAGAGCCTCAAACGTGGCAAGCTTCTATGGGCAGAAACTAGAAGAAACGGCGCTTCCAACGAGGGTAAGATATCTCGGCTGCGTCGATTGAGCATGGAGTAGGCAGTGATGTGATTGCTGCTCCAATTGCGCAAAACTGCGCCAAGGGGCTAACCCTGCTACATCCTGCTACATTTCGCCAAAATATGGGTAATCTGCGCCAAGCCTGCTCCAAAGGACCAATTTAGGTCGCCTTTCAAAACTCAGAACTAAACAGTACTGTAATTGAGCAGGCGTGTAATATGTGGCGCAAGCGGCCACCTGACAAAGTACCGTGCATCAATTGTCCACCCGGTCTTGCATGGTTTTCCCGGCATCTCGCGTTTCACGCTCTCGTCTTGTGGGCCTCGTCTCTCGTCTCTCCTTTTATATTTTCAGCGATAGACACGGATGTGTGCAGACGCTCCGACACTATTGTGTCGGGTACCAGCTATGCCGTCATGCTGTGAAACGAAACCTTGTTTTTGTGCGGCAGGAGTTACTTTGTGAGCTGAAGCAACGGCCGTGGGAAAACTATATTTGGTCAATGAATTTCAGTGACCGTGGTCGTGCGACGTCGAATGTTGCCGTTCCCACATCACTGCAGATATGGTACTTTCTAATATGAAACTAAGTACCACCGCATGTTCATCAACATTCCTATTCTTGTTTAAATGATACGTTACTACAAAATTCCATCTTTAATTCAAAAACTGCTCTGTCAAAGTATTGTTTATCTAGATTCCTCTCGGTGGGCCTTCTTTCGAGAGGGACCTCGGTACGTGAAAGATCTGCTGTGAAAGAAAGGTGGTGAAGAGAAGTGAGCTAAAGCAAAGAAGGCAATGCCTGCAAGCTGAACCCGCACAGCACGCTTGCTTGTCTCGAGTTCAGTCATTGCACAAAGTGCTCCAAGAACGTTTTGAGGCTGGCTCGCAATGTCTTGCATCGATGCACTCAGGTTCTTTATATTTTTTTATATTTAGCTTGTACCTTGTTTGCCGGCCTGGCAAGCACGCGCCACTGGACTGTTTTTGTCGCATGCTGGAAAGTTACGTTTTGTGTACAATTTTGGGGATAAATTAGCGCTGGAGCTGAGGACCAAGGTTTCGGTTTCGATCGGACAGCCGTTGTCTGGGCTCGCGTGATGAAGCATGCCCAACAGCAAGTCTTCCGAAGTTGGCCTTACGTGCATGCTAACATGATTGCATGACTGAGGCAGCAGCTGGGACGCTTGCAACTCGTTGTTCTACGTTTGCTTATTTTTGACGAAAATCTGGCACGTCAAGAACCTGTAAAACGGTGGCAAGTGGTTTTTCGAAATTGCTTGGCAATGCCTACAGCACTGTACACTTGTGGGATGTCTGAGCACTAAAAACAGAAGCAGCGAGTTCCGTCACAACACGTTACATCAGAACACAACGCAACACAAAGTGCCCTTTGTTTGTACAGCGCTTGAAACGAATATTCTTGTTTTCCTAAGAATATCTGCTCTGAAATCCACTTTTTTTGCTCCGAAACACTGTCTTGGCTGCTCCAAAAGCCGCTTTTGCTGCTCCAAAACACTGTTTTGGTTGCTCCAAAGGCCACATTTGCTGCTCCAAAACACTGTTTTGGTTGCTCCGAAACGTGCGCCAAAATGGCTTAGGCCAATCACATCACTGAGTAGGCCTAATTTGAAAATGCCGAACCTCGCCGTCTGCTCGCTCGGCGGGTCGCCACACGCAACCGCGAGCTTGCCGAAAATAATTTTTTGTGAAATAAATACTGCGCATTTATAAATGACACTTTCTAAAACTATGCTTCAGATTATAGTGAACCCAAATATAATCCAAAAATATACGAAAGAGTCAGACAAAGAGGACGGACAGGACAAACAGACACAGATGAGGACGGACAGGACACATATGGTTGTCCTGTCCGTCCTCTTTGTCTGACTCTTTCGTATATTTTTGAATCTATTACCAACTCGCTCAATCCAAGTTTTCCAAATATAATATTTTTTAAAATGCATTTTTTCGGAAAAAAAATGGAATTTCGGGGTTGTATTTTTTCTTAAAATATTTTCATGATCTTTATCTGATAATTTAAGTACTCTGTCACAAGAATCAATGTTATATCTTAAAAGTCACCATAACTGTTATTTGAACGATTACCGTAAAATCCCGAGAGACAGCCCACCTAACATCAAGAGCAAATCGGGTGAAAATATGGAGTGGGCTAACTTTCAATGTACAATCAAAAAAAGTTTTAAAAAATTGCTATTTTTAGGTTGTGTCCCTTCGAAGCTTGTTGGAACGAGGATACAGCGCAAAGCGAACGACGGACCAGTAGAAGAGTACCGTAAAAACTAGTGATGGACCGAATCTGCCGAACTTCAGATTCGGCAAATGCCGAACTTTTGAAGGAAAGTTCGGCAAAGATTCGGCAAAGATTCGGCAAAAATTCGGCAAATGTCTGCGCACGCGCAGAACGCGACGGGGCCAAAGGGGCCGTGGATTGCAAATGGACGCCGTGCAGTCGTGCGGTTACATCGTGCAGTGCACGGTGGTGCAGCGTATAGTACAACCAACTCAAGCTCGTTGAGTACAACCAGTGGTTACGGCGAGGTGTGGAATGACTACGCAACACGGTAATTGCGTTTGTGAGCCGAGTGTGGTTCTCTTCAATATTTTCTGCCTCAAGAATAGAAGATCGACCAGTAATTTACGCAGTCCACTGCGCAAGTAACAAATGATGCGGTACATTCTGGATGACGTGATTTTAATTTGACATTTCCAGTGATGCAACGAGGTAGTTGAAACATTGGCCGACAATTACATTAAAGCACCCCTCGCAATTATAACAATTCTGTTTTCGGCTCAGAAGTAGTGTGTGCCGCTGCGCTGCGCACTCTGCGCGAGTGTGTGGGCCGCCTTTAATTTGCGAGTCCAATGGCCATATTTTGTCCTTCCTGTGTTCGTCCGCGTCTAAAACGTCAAACTGTTGTGTGTTGTGTCTATTCATTCACTCACGGAAAGTTGGCTGGCAGGCGCCTCAGCGTACGGGTTTGCAACCTTTCTGCCAGCCGCGCACGCTTCCCGTGTTCTACTATTTTGCGCAAATAAAGATTGATTGGTTGATTGATTGCTTTTTCAACTAGCGTTAGTTCGCGATTTTCCTTATCTACATAAAACTAAACACAGAACTATAATGCTCGACGTTGCGCATCCGACGTTTCTAACACTCCCTATCTTCCTAAACGTTCATGTTTATCCTAACACCAGAAACTGGCATTTTGAAGGTTAAAGTTGCTAATATGGGACGCACACTTTCATGCAAAGCTGACGTCAAGTGTCTCAAATAGAAAAAACATGCATATTTACAATAATATTATTAACTTTTCTGGTGAAGGCTCAACAACCGTTGCATTCGTTTTCGCGCACAGAACGGTCAGTCTCAGAGAAAGCAAGAACGCAGCGTTATTGCCCTCATTTTAACGCTGTACACACACATGCAGGCTTGCGCTAATAATGCCTCGAAACCGAAACTCTCGTAGCGTACTACTACCCAACCTCGTTGTCACGCCACTTCTGCTAGAAGTCACTCTAAAATTGCCAGTAAACACACAAAAACGACACCGATACAATTATCTTGTAGAATATCACCTTACTTAGTAATAAATGTGTCGATATGCATTACATGTTGCATTTAAGTTAAGAAAAAGCAACATAAAACCTTTTTCGCAAGAAAAATACTAAATTTCACCGTTAGGTCTGGTAACAATGTATTTTTGCCGAATCTTTGCTGAATCTCTAGAAAAATTCGGCAAAAGTTCAGCTTTGCCGAATCCCGAGATTCGGCGCCGAACTTTCGATTCGGCAAAAGTTCGGCCCATCACTAGTAAAAACCCGCAAATAATACAAAACATAATTTGAGGACCACGAAAAAAAAAATTATGCACGTATAATGCGAAACAAAATCAGGACTACGAAAATATTCCGCGTAAAGTATGACCCTGGAAGTCTTAAGAAAAACGTTTATTTGCGTCATAATTGAACCTTAACCACTGTCATCTCGTCCGTCAGACTCCTTGTCCGACGCCTCCTCCCAAAGGCAGTAGTCTTCAGTGCCGTCGAGCGCACTTGAAATCCCGCACTTGAAAGAACGAGCGACGAGCGAGCGCCGACGCAGTGAAATCCCGGCGCGGCGCATAAAGCGAGTAACCCAATGTCGGCTCGCCAAAGTTCTCATGCAGCAGCTCGGTGTTTACGGCGAGGTGCCGTTCACGTTGCCCTTTTACAAAGTTAGGGCGAAGTGCTGTTCACGTTGCTCTTTTACAAAGTCGCCCAGACTTGCCTCGACGTCGGCGAACACGCCATTCTTCGGGCTCCTAAAGCTTCTTCTCGTTCCGTTGCACGCAAACAGAGCTTGTTTTTGCCGTCTCCATCCGCGGATACTGCCCTCATTTACGGCGAATTGTCGTCCGGGCTGCCCTGTTGCCGATGCCTTCCGCAACCAAAAGGACTTTTCTTTTGAAGGCGGCCGATTAGTGTTTTCGCGCCGACGCCATTGCTGAGCCTGACTGTGCACGGATGGTGGCGCCTCGGACATTGTGATTTGATTTTAATGATGATGATAGCTGTTTTGAGCGCCTGATTGCTTCGAAACCGAAACTACGTCAAACAGCGTTGGAGTGCGCCTCATCGAAGCTGAAAATTGTTAGGACCCGCGTATAGTACGAGCCGCAAATTTTACATAGCAAAATTAAAAAAAGAAAAGAAAACAACCTCGTATTATAACCATTTTGTTCTTAGCCCGAGACTGAGGCAGGAAAAGAGGAAAGTTTCAAAGTAGAAGAAAAATGAACAGTCGACTCCTCGACTGTTCATTTTTCTTCTACTTTGAAACTTTCCTCTTTCTGCCTCAGTCTCGGTCTAAGAACAAAATGGTTAACATCCACCAGCTCGCCTGCGCACTCACTGCATTATCTCGTATTATAATCGGGTTTTTACGGTATACAAAACACTACTATTACTAGTAGTGGGCTATGTTTCGGTGTTTAAAAGAATATAGCAAATCAAGCCAAAAATAGGGGTGGGTTATCTTTCGGGGGTGGGGCATCTCTCGGGATTTCACAATAGGTGTTTGTCGTTTTCAGCTGTTTTCTGGAATTACTGATAACTTTTACTGAAACTTCTTTAATCCATTGCTGTTAGACCTTTCATTGTTCAGTGCCTGGACAATTAGAAATGTTTATTTCCTCTGGAATATTAGTTACCAGGCTCTTCCTCTTGGCAGTTTTTTTTTTTAATTCAACTTTACGAAATGGCTGAAACTGGTTCCCTCTTTCCAATCGCAGCATACTCAGAAAAAGCTGTCAGAGGCAGAGTTTGCAAGCAAGACCCTGGAACGAAGGATGAAGACCAAGAAACGGGAACCCTCTCTTAAACGTGCCGTCTCTGCCGACTTGACCAATCTCGTCGCAACGTCCAACAACGATGCCTAAAGGGAATGCCGCCTGCCAGGCCTGAAGTCTGCATCCAGCAGTCTTGCATCGAGTGCCTTTGGAAATAGTCTTACGAGTCTTACACATCGAACGCCCAACTTTTTAGTAACTTATCACATGAAGATATTATACATACATATTATATGAATCTATCCAAGATCTTGCTAGGTATAGACACCTTACGCACAAAGTCTAAGCTTGTTTCGGAGTTTCTTTGAGCAAAGCCATGTTTGTGATTTGTGTGTTTGTTTCATTACAGCCATATAGGAATTACACACAAAGTTGTCAATTGTTCAATTGTTTTTGCAGCTGTGCCATGTTTCATGCTGTTTAAAGTGTTTTTCTCATGGGGAAGGAAAGGAGGTACTATGTTGTAGTGCCCTTGCCATTGCGGGCACTGACATTTTTTCGGCTATTTTGTCTGCCGTGTTGAAAGTTTTAGCAATGAACATTGAGATTGGGTGTCCTGTTTAGCCCACGTATCAAAAGTAGGTTATGATTTATAACCATTACCAAGCCTGAAAGCCTGTGTAACCCCTGGTTTTAAATTTGGAGAAGGCTTAAAATTTAGCAGCAAATTTTAGTTTTAAAAAGCGATGTGTTCCAATGTTTTATCTTTTTATATTTATTGTTCTGGCCCTCTTAATAAAAAGTAGGTCTGTTGCCTGTTTGTACAGACCATAATGCCCAAGTGCCAAGAGGGAGACGGTCAAAAATGTGTTTTGGCAGTTTCAACAAGGTAATAAGTGTTGTTTTTTATTCTGATGTTTATTCTAAAATGATGTTGAAAAAGCTCCAGTGTTAAAGCACTATGTTGTGACTCTGGCTGGCTCTTCATGCCCACGTTTAAATTGATCTCTCAACATTTTGCTGTTGGTTTGTAGCGCCTGCAAACAAATAGTCTGAACTAGTGCCAATTATTTATAATTTTGCCATATTTGTGCCTGCTGCTTAATATGATAGCTATGCACTAGTATAGTGGTGAGCCCTGTGACTGAGATCCTGACTTTTTGTATGCAAACTTTTGACTAACTTTGGAGGAAGCAAACTTCCTTTTTTGCTTGTAGAGTTAGCCGCTGATGGCATTGTTTTGATGACACAACCCGAGATTCATAATGGAGCCTGCAATCTACAATGCTCATACAGCGAGCTTGCATGCATAAACGATTAAAGTTGTGTGCGTTGCTGTTGCCTATATTCTCTCTTTCATTGCTTGTCCAGCACATGGCTTTTGTTCTGATGACATGTTACAGTAAATCATGGGTGGCCCCCAAGGTCAACTTTTTTTAAAGGAAGAATTGACATACACGAGCTTAATTTTAGGAAGAACGTATTGGTTTTTGGTGAACGAACACAAATTAAGTTGACAAAACAGATCTGGGTAACATTTTGCCCCTGATGTCATCTCCTGCAAACCCCGCCCCCACCCAGGTCAGCCAAATGCCCCCCTTCCAAGTCTCACCAATAAATCCGCCCCTGCAGTAAAGGCAACTGTCATATTCAGAACATGAATAAGATTTGGAAGGATGATCTTGCAATGGCCCCCTCGAGAAGAAAGTGTTTGGGCATGATGTCCACGACCTTAGCGGGGGTGGTCCGGTTGCACCATTTTGATATTTTCCCGCTTGCTTGTGCCTTGCTGCGCCCAAAGAGAAGTTGTGCCAAAAATGAACAAATCTGTGAATGAATTAATTTTTGGAAGAGTTTTCGTTTTCGTCTGACAACTCTGGGAATCCATCGCAGTTTGGCCATCACAATCCATTCCAGGTCTCCAGCTCCGCAGGCTTTGTTTTACAGGTTTCACACCAATTTTACCGACATTTTCCAAACGCAGCGCAGTTTTAACGGTTTTAGTGGCATTTCGAAGCGCACCACTGAAAATTAGCAAGCACAAGCAATTTTTTTTTCTGCGTGCTTATGTTTAGAAGCGTGACTTCATATGAATGTGCTCGCACATGGTTCCCATTTCGTTAACATGCTCGGTTGGGACCGCTTGGTTACGAATTGTTACCTTTTTTCACGTTGAATGATGTGAATCGTTGATCATACTACTCGTTAAAACGCTGTCTATACATTAGGGAAAACCCACAATATGTTTATTGATTATGTGCTCGTTTCACGTGAGAAGACTGCATAGCGCGAATTCACCTCTATCCAGAGTAGAGTTCTCGAAACCCCGGCCCGCTGAAGCGCTCCGTCGGGCCCGCAGATGCGTGCAGTCTTTCCAGTGGTGGCCGGTCCGCGGCCCACTACTACAAACGCACAAATAAAATAGCGTAAACAAAAAAAAAGACGCCGTTGCGACGCGCTTTAAAAGCGCAAGCGAAGGTGTAAAAAAGAATTAGAAAATCTGCATCAAAACGCGGGTCTCTCGCCGTAGTATTTGTTGGACATTTCATGAACAGCATCACTATATTCGTAGTTCCCTGTTTCATGTATGTTCAGGGGCTCCGGGAGTATATCTGGGGGCTCATGTCGCATCTTGTAGTTCACCCTCTCTCTCCCTCCCTCCCTCCCTACAACCACATCAAAGATGTGGTTGTGTCGTTTTCGTCTTGCATGTTTATTTCTTCAGTGTTGACCTGAACAACACGCTCTTCGCCTATTAAAGGGGCACTGACACCCCGAAGCTCGTATTTTTTTTTTTTGTTTCTTGAAACTGTGCAAATTGTAGTCGTGACATGCAAAAAAATACTACAACGCAAAAACAGTGTTCACACACGCGCGCGCGCGCCCTTTTCTCATTGCTGCTTTATCTCTCCCTCCCTCACCTCTTCGCTTCTTTTTATTTGTGAGGTGATCGATTATAAAATTTAGAAGCTGTGTAATCGAAATTTTTATAATATTTAATAACGGCATTCGTAAACCGTGTTTCTTTTTTAACGCAAGTCTGAACACACTACGCATTTTTTGAAATATCGAAAATCGGAGTCCGGAAATGATATGATCCGGCTTTTTATCCTCGCTCAGAAAACATGGCGGTGCTCGGCGCATGTATCACTTAGGATGATCGGGGAATCGGACGAAATTCTTTTTTCGGTGCCCGACGACTTTTAAGACTTCGAAAAGGAAATCGTCAAGCGGTCAAAACAACTGGGTTTGGTGCCCGGGCACCGTAGTTTCGGTTGCGACTCCGTCGGGGCATCCTTTCACGCAGCCCTGGCGCGACATGGTTCTTCACGTCGCTCGCAAAAGTCCACTGCGCCTACTGCTTCGACCTCACACCGTTTCAAAGAATTTAAGATTGCTGAAAGAGCCTTAAAAGGACTTCAAATTCAGAAGTGAAGCGTCGCCTGCTCACAGCGATTGGCGGTATGCAGGAAGAAACGCGGGACGCGGGAGAACATGACAATGCGGAGCGCAAGTTCATCTTGTTTTGCAGGGGTTGAGGTTACGTCAGAACGCCGAGCGCTAATTGGTTCGAACTGAAAAATTACACCATCTTCCCGAGGGGAACCATGGGGTGATGCGGAGCATCGTGTTGGTTCCGAGGAAAGAGTCAGTTGCGTGCTGACGTCGAGAGATGGCGCCACCGACTGCCCTAGCGGAATCGCCTACGCGAGCCTTCGTCGCGGCAGAGAAACTTGGAAAGCTCGCCGCTCGCCGTTTATTTTTTTTTTTTTTTCGCACTTGAAGGAGAGGAGATTAGAGGGAGGAGAGTTGCGCGCGCGGTGTGAGTACAAGCGAACGCACGCGCAGTGCACGCAGCTGGTAGAGAGAGAAAGCGGAGAGAGTAACGCGCAGCTGTTGGAGAGAGGGAAGGAGGAGAGTTGCGCGTGCGTAGTGTGAGTGCGGACTACGACGCCGCGGGACATAGACCCGAGCAAGAGATGCTCCGCATCTAAAATAGTGGGTAGTCCTCAAGGCAGCTTGCTTTGAGGTCTACGCACTATCCTTTAACCAGAGCCAATCAGAGCTCGGCGTCTTTCTGAGGTCACCGCAACTTCTACGCAACAAGCAGACGACTTGCTCTCCGCCTTCCACTCTCAGAAATGCCTGTGCGTCTACTTACCCGGAAAACACTCAAAGAGCCAATCATTGCGATCTAGGAAATCAGCTTAGCGAAGATGAGACTGAACATCCGTTTAGACCCAAAAATGAAGTCTGCGCTGTGGCATTACGCAATGCAAATCGTCTTGCTTGCGTTGCGTAATGCCACAGCGCAGAATTATTTGGAGGTCTAAACAGATGTTCCGCGTAGTCATTCGCTGAGCTGATTTCCTAGATCGCAATGATTGGCTCTTTGAGTGTTTTGCAGGTAAGTAGACGCACAGGCATTTCTGAGAGTGTCTGGTCAGGACGGTTCGGAGGCACGAGACTCGAATTACAGGACGACTCAATCTTTGACGTCACTGCACTGGTGCGGATCGCGCGGATTTTGGAAATTGTTTTTTTTTTTTACTTCACAAAGGCTGAGTTTCCAAGCTTCGAATTTTGATAGGTAATGTCCAGACTTCGTTTTCACTCGTTTCGGATAATAAAAAAAGAAAACAGTCCTTGGCCGGTCAGTGTCTCTTTAATACTCGGAGTTTCATTTCGCAGTGTTTTCTATTAACACTAAATAAATAAAAATATCCGGGTGTAAACGTATGCTAGATAAAAAAAAATTAAAACGCACTTGTATCATATGAATACTTCTTCAGCAGAATTTTACGTTGATATCATTGCTATTCCATCAACCTACCCGTGGCCACTTGAGGTGGAGTGGTAAAGAATGTATTGGAGAAGTTTCAACTGCCCCTTTTCCCCATTTTATACAATCTTATGGTCAGCATACCTGTTAACTGTTACAAAAACACAACCTCTCCTTCCTCAAAGCACGCAACTAGCATGGCCACAACACTCGTTAAACATACCATTCAACTTTATTGTGTTATCGCTTTCTTCTGCTTCCGTGAGCCCGAAAGTTACAATTGACCTGTAGTCGCGAAGCTGAACACTTGACTAGAGCATAAACGGCTGAACGATGCACGCTTTTGCACCAATGCGTACTCGGCAGGATATTAAAAGATCGAACTCATGGTAGCACTCTGCTGCAGCGATCATTTAGACTGTGAACGGTGATCAGAAACTGTAGTGGGAAGCGTATTGACAGCATATTCGAAATGCTCACCAAGGTTTTCATTTGTACATGCATGGAGCGTATGCTCAGAGCCCTGAGACTACGGACCCATAGCCTCCTCTATACTGACAGAGTCTGGCAAATCGTCCCGTGACGCGGCTGCCGAAAGTTACAAGGTAGAGCGGCAGACAAGAGTCATGTAACGGTGCCCCGCTGCGGCGAGACGCCAAAATTAACACACTTGTCCCGAGTGATGGAATGTCCGCTCGTGCTTGCCGCGTTCCTAGGGCTACCGCTTCTTTTCTCGTCGGGTGTGAAAACCATGTTTCGGGTCCTCGCCGCTTCAAAAGCTGTGCGCTAAAATCAGACTCTTCAAGAAAAATAAAAAAATAGAAGGTCTTTAGAGGGGGGGGGGGCTTTTTCTGGGTCAGCAAGGGTCTTCGCAGGTGGGCAGCGCGGGTCCGACGTCAGTAATTCCGGACGGTGCCGATGCGGCTGTGGTGGGTCTGATGATGGGAGCGCGTCGCCGCCGCTACGTGTCTGGCACGAGGCACTAGAAAAATAAAAATAATACGAAACCATGGCGCGGCAGGAATAAGTGGCCGTGCCCAAGAACGACGCCTGTCCAACTGCGCATACGGGAGTACGGCTACTTCTCTCCCTCCTCCCCCCCCAAAAAAAAAAAAACCGAAGAGGGCATGAATATAATGCGCTTAGAGCTCGTGCACCTATCGTCGTCTTCACCGCCGTCGCAGGTTGTAACCACGTTGGTTGTAACGAGAGGACGGTGTGGAATCTTCCGAGAGGTGGTCCGGATCGTCGGCTGCTGGAACCTGCGACACATCTAGCTCATCGGGTTCATAGAAAGCTTTTAGGTCGGCGACATGAATAGACCCGCACACTTCACCAGATTCGCAATGCATCAGCTCCTAAGACAGGTTGGAGAGCTTCTTGCTAACACTGTAGGGGCCCTCCCATATCTTTGCTAAAGAGGCCGGGAAGCCTCTAGCAGCACCACTCAGCGGATGAGTTCGCCTCAGTACCAGATCTCCTACCTTGAACTGCAGATTTATCCTTCTCTTGTTTTACTGGTTTGCCTGCTGCAGTTTCGAGACGTCGAGGCTCTCTCGATCTTCACGCAGGTTCTCCGTGAAACTGTTCCGGAGATCTACTGCGAACTGCGTAGTAGTGCGCTGCATGCTTGCAGGATCTGTGCAAAGAAGACCATTTCCCAGGGGAAACGCGAGCTCTTTCCCAAAGTTAAGTTGAGCCGGAGTAGAACCCATGGACCGGTTGATTGTTGTGCGCGTAGCGAATGCCATTTCTGCCAATTTTCCGTCCCAGTCTTTGTGTCGCTCTGTACGCGCTTCAAGCATCAGCTTCAGGTTATGGCTGACTCTTTCCGTGATATTTGCCTGTGGATGGTACGGCAAAGTCCGTTTGTGCCGTATCCCTAGTGCCTTACACGTATCCACGAACAGCGGCGTAGACTTTTCATTTTCCCGGGGGGGGGGGGGGGCAGGCAGGCTGAGAAGTTCTCTGGGGGAAGGGGGGGGGGGGTGCTTTTCCGCGCAATTTTTTTTACACCGGCAATTATCAGTAGTTTATTTTAGGGGGTACATTTTACAGCGTATGTATATCGCCATGTGTCCGTCGCTACATGTGTGCGTTATTTTGTTGACATGCGAGTACTCAGAAGCTCGTTACATGGCACGTAAACAGCGTCTCGGTAAGGATCACGACCCCGGGAGGGGGGGGGGGGGGGGGCTCTGCCCCCCTTCCCCCGGATCTCACCAGGGGGGCATGAGCCCCGATGCCCTCCCCATAGTCTACGCCTATGTCCACGAACACCTTGCTAACAAAATAAGAAGCGTTGTCTGTAATAAGCGTTGCAGCAAAGCCAAAGCGCACGAACGTCTCGAGAAGGCAGTCCCAGATTTTCCTAGAGTCCAGCTTGCGCAAAGGAAACATTCCGATTCACTTCGTGAAGTGGTCGGTCACTACTAGCAAATATTGATTGCCGCGTGCACTACGGGGAAAGGGACCGACAACGTCACAGACAACACATTCCCAGGGGTGCTTGCTTTCGACCGACTGCATTAGACCTGGTGGTTGACCACCTCGTAATTTCGCCTTCTGACAAAGCGTGCAGCTACGTGTGTATCTCCTTACATCCATGCCTCACGCCTGGCCACGTTGCAACTTGGGATAACTTTTCGCAAGTTTTTCTCCCACTGCTGTGGCCCTCCAAGGCGGGATCATGCATATATCTTATAAATGGTTTATACGCAGTTTACGAGGCATTACAGTTCAGGCAAAAGCTGAGCTGCTGAATTGCCTGAACGACGAAAATTATTTTTTGAAATAAACTTAACCTCCCTTCGAGCAAGTGGTGAAAATCGTCCTGAACATCGAAAGAGTCAAGGCCGAAGCCAAAGAGATAACCGTGACTACAGAAAAGCAACTCACATGCAACGTCACGCATGCCGCCCAGGCCGTCGACTACCGACCTTCACGTGGAGCTTCGTCCTCCCGTCAATTAGCGGGGCAGAACTTTCCACCGCGTCACGGCGACCGGCAAAGCTCGCAATTTCAGCAAGAATCACGTGAGTGCGTCCCTTTTGCCAAAAGTAGATCTGACTATCGCGCTCCGAGGTACAACGGCCAGCAATCGACTCCATCCACTGCGTTTGGACAGCCGCGCCGAGCATTTCAAGCCCGAACACCTAAGCGGCGCGAAACCTATCGCGACGGTCGATCATGTGCAAATTGTGGATTCGGGGTGGACCGCTGTCAAAGCTACGACACGTGTCCAGCACGAGGAAAGACTTGCAACGGTTGCGGCCGGATCGGACACTTCCAGCGCGTGTGCCGCAGCAGGCACCGACCTGTCCACCGTCAAAGTCACGTGCGAATCCACGAAATCTTTTCCGACGAAGAGGATGACGAGACACAGGTTTGCCATGTAGCTACGCCTTCCCGGATGGGAATTTACATCAACGTAAGTGTCTACGGTAGACCACTTACGTTCCTCTTGGATACCGGCTCGTCAGTGTCCATCGTCGAAAAGGAAGTCTTTCAAAAGTTTTTCAGAAATGACGCAAAGATTATCCCACCGCCGGTAACTCTCCTCAACTACTCCCGGCAACGTATTGAAGTCCTGGGAGCGTTCAACGCAACAGTCACGTTCAAGGAGCGTTCAGCCAGGATTGTGTTTTATATAGCGAATACCGGCACATCGTTGTTGGGAATGGATGCCGTAAAAGCTCTGAATCTTCAGATTCAAGGATCAACAATGAGCTGCCTCTATACGGAAACTGAGAACTCAACAGAGGCCTCCGAACAGAGCTCTGAGAGTGTCGTGCCTTTTGACCTATCATCTTCGGATCACAGCTCGACAAGAGCTCCTGAACATCACGACAAGCGGACGACACTGCCTACAACTGTACCTGCACGGGCCTCAGAGCGAGACGTGTCGTCGGACTCCATCGAGGCTGCGTGGATGTCCTGTCTTCAACCCCAGGAATCTGCAGCTACGTCCGATGGACTTCTGACACAAGTTGCTCCTCCCGGCCGTGAGAACATGGCGAAACTCCCACCAGCATTACCGAGCCTTCCAACGTCCTTGAAGGAATACAGTCACCTCTTCTCTCCCGAGCTGGGCCACGTGAAGGACTACACTCACAAGGTGAAGGTCCGAAAATCAGTGCAGCCCGTGCGGCATAAAATGCGTCGCATTCCATTGATGGCGCGGAAGCCTGTGACCGAAGAAATCAAGCGCCTTGAGGCAGCGGGAGTAATTGAGCGCATAAGTGCCTCTGAATGGGTTTCACCCATTGTTGTGGTCCAAAAGAAAGATGGATCAATTCGGATGTGTGTGGACCTTCGGGAAGCTAATAAGGCTGTCGTTATTGACAGTTACCCTCTTCCTCATGTTGAGGAGCTTCTGAATGCGCTGCATGGCGCGAGACGTTTCTCCAAATTGGACTTGGCGTCAGCTTACCATCAGGTCACACTTCACCCTGACAGCCGAGACTTAACCGCGTTTATAACGCACGAAGGCTTATTCCGCTTCAAGAGAGTTTGTTTCGGTCTCGCTTCTGCTCCAGCTACCTTCCAGCAGATGATGGCAACGATTCTAGAAGGATGCGAAGGGGTCTTGTTTTACCTGGACGACGTCATAGTCTTTGGAAAGACTAGAGAAGAACACCTGGAGCGATTGCGCCATGTCCTCCAGCGAATCGCTGATAGTGGACTCAAACTTAACAACAAGTGCGTTTTTGACGTTGCCGAACTTTCATTTTTAGGCCATCATGTCAGCGGCGAAGGAATCGCCCCACTTAAACAAAAGATAGACGTCATCAACGCAGCTCCCATCCCAACAGACATTTCGCAACTCCGATCATTCCTTGGGATGGTAGAATACTACAGCCGTTTTGTTCCTCGTCTAGCCGCAGAAGTAGAGCCCCTGCGCAAGTTCTTGAGAAAAGACATTCCATTCATTTGGGATACCGAAGCTGACACCAGCTTCAAGAAAATCAAAACAATGCTATCTTCAGCAAGGGTTCTGAAGATGTTTGACCCCAGTCTTCCCATCATCGTATCCACCGATGCGTCTGGATACGGGCTTGGTGCCGTGCTCCAGCAGTGCAATGGGAATGAAGTTCAGACCATCGCTTTCGCCTCTCGCACACTAACAGCAGCAGAGAGAAAGTATTCGGTGGGTGAAAGAGAAGCCCTGGCATGCCTGTGGGCATGTGAGCGGTGGCACAACTACCTGTGGGGCCGCCGTTTCACCCTTCGAACGGATCATCAAGCCTTAATGACGCTGCTAGCAACACGGGGTACAGGCCATCGGCCCCTCCGAATTACGAGATGGTCGACCCGTCTCCTCTGCTACAACTTTCAAGTCGAGTTTCAACGCGGAGCAGAAAATCAGGTCGCCGACGCGCTTTCTCGCCTCCCTCAGCCTGAGGATGAAGGTGGTACCGAATTTGACGAGGAAATAATTTCCTTCATTGCATTGCAGAACGAATGCATAACCAAGCTCCAACTTCAAGAAGCTACAGCCAATGACTCGGTCTTGTCTGCTGCCATGGCATACGTCACATCTGCGTGGCCTTCAAGACGGAACTTGTCTTCCGAACTCATCCCTTTCTACGACCTTAAAGATGACCTTGCCGTGGATGACGGCATTCTTTTAAGGGATGAGCGGTTCGTGATCCCTCAAGAGCTGCAAGGTATTCTCATCGCCAAGGCGCACGAGGGGCACACCGGGATCGTCAAAACCCGTACGAGGCTCCGAGAGCTCTACTGGTGGCCGAAAATGAACGCTCAAGTGGAGAACGTCATTCATGCCTGTGACATCTGCCAAGCGGCCGACAAAAGCGCAAAGACCTTTTCCACTCCGCTTCAACCAGTGCCTTTCCCTGATCGACCGTGGTCGAAGGTAGGAATCGACATCGTGGGCCCTTTTGAGCGTGCGGAACCATCATGCCGCTACGCCATAACCCTGGTCGATTATTTTTCAAAGTGGCCAGAAGTGCAGTTTTGTGCAGATGTCACCACTTCAAGGGTAACAGAATTTTTGCATCTGGTATTCTCCAGAGAAGGTTTACCAGAGAGCCTAGTGTCCGACAACGGTCCCCAATTCATTTCTCAACAATTCAAAGACTTCTTAAGTTCTCGTGGAGTCAAACACCATCTGATTTCAGTCTACTACCCCCAAGCCAACGGGCAAGTTGAGCGTTTTAATAGAACACTCAAGGGTTTCATCCAGTGTGCATCGAGGGAGAAACGGCAGATAAAATCTGCTGTAGTTGACTACCTGGGCATATATAGATGCACACCTCATACGACAACAGGGCTATCTCCTGCTTTGCTACTTCATGGTCGCAAACCCCGAACGCGATTGAACATTCTGGGACTCTCATCGTCAGAGTTTCTTCGTAACCCCTTCGAGGAAGTGCAGCGACTTCGTCGACGTGTTCGACAACAACAAGACAAGACCAAAGCCTACACCGACAGAAGGCGAGGAGCTAGAACACCGAAGTTCAAGGTCGGGCAGCTGGTCCGAGTGAAGAAGCCCGGATTTGTTCCGAAAGGATCCTCTGCCTTTAGTAGTCCCTTCCGGATTATCGAGCGTGTGGGCCGCTGGACATTTCGGCTAGAAGATGGCAGAATATGGAATGCCTCAAAGCTAGCGGCAGTTCCAGGACCGCCTTCCTCTAAATTGGACCCAAGAAACCCGGCACCAACAGGGAAGTTTAGTCAAAGGTCAGCCGACCATCACCAATGGCAACCACCGCCTGCACCATTGGGCTGGCAGAGCCAGCATGACCAGCAGACGCCACGGGCATCAGCTGGTCCTCCAACGCCATACGGACAACTGACGAGGTCAGCTTCTCGGCCGTCATCGCCAACTAGGAACCGACCTCTATCGGCACCTCCGCCAGGTCCAGCGGGAGATGTGCCACGGCCAGATCGACCACGGCGGAAACGACGACCGCCAGTGCGGTTTGGGGACTATGTCTCAAGATGACAAACTTTCTGACTCTGTATATGAACATTTCTACTTCTCTCTTATTTATTTTCGATTTTCTTTGTGAATCTTTCTCTTATACTTCCTCTTTATTTTTAACCTGTTTAATTACTTTCTTTAGGCTTTGTCTTTCTTTCAATTACTTTCTTAAAATGGGAGGGGGAAAATGTTGTATCTTCTAGTTAATTACTTTCCGGTCACTTCGTCTTCTTCTGTCCTTTGCCCTTTCTACTTCCTCTTCTTTACCAAAAAGATAAAAGATAGAGTCTCGTGGCAGCTGCGCTCCAGTGTGGTCGTTCCATTCCGGGTCTCCAGACACCACACCTTTCATACTCGTGAACTCGTTCATTTTTATGTGCCGAATATTGGAACAAGTAACCATGGCTTTGTTACCTTCCCAGCTTGTTTTTCTGTTGTTTGTCTTGCCTGGGCAGGATGTGTAATATATCCTCAACCCGTGAGGTTTCGCGGTCGCGCGGGGATCAGTTGCGGGCCCGGCTTGTTCGTCTGGCCTCGGCAGAACTGTAATGTATATCCTCGAACACGTGATGCTTCGCGAGCGCGAGAATTGAACCTTGCTCATAGCACCTGGCTGGGAACGAACTTCTTTTGAGTACCGATTAAAAAAACGATTAACTGGTTAAAATATTTGATCGCGATTAAAGCCTTAATCGATTAATCGGAAGGTTAATCGATCAATTGCCCAGCCCTAGTTATTATGTTATATGCCATGCGCCAAAAGGAGGTATCTCACTTCAAATAAATAATAAAGATTAGTGTTATGTTAGCGTAGTTGAACAAGAATATGCAGCTGTGCCGTGATTTGTTAAAATATTACAGAAATACTATGCCGGTCTATCTTGTCTCAGAGAGTATATGCCCAAGAAAGGTAGGCTTTCCAGGTGGTAGCTTAGTTTTAGCAGCCTCGGATTCCATGTCTGCAAAGCAACTTCAAAGGACTACACATATGTGAGGTTAGAGTCAAGTTATACATCCCCTTATAGCACAACAGACAAGCACCATACACTTCACGCTTTAAGTACACGCGGTGTACACGTGGCACAGCCCACAGCACAACTGCCGCCGCACAAAGGCAGACAGAGCGCGGGCTTGACCCACGTTCTTGAATACCTGCAAATGGCTTGCAGCAATGGTAGAGTGGATCAAAGCGTCGGTTGGATGACCAATTCGCACTGTGACAACCAAGTTTTTAAACCTGCTCGGCATCAAATTTTCTTTTTCTTTATAAAACACGGTTGGTAAACACACAGCTTCGAAGTATTCGGTTTTGAGGTAGGCTTCGACCAAGCTCAATGAGAATGGAATCTGGAAGAATTTTGTTTAAGAACTTTCTCAATCAAATATTACAAATAATACAATTATAGTTTTCTGGGCCAGGGTACAAAACAACGTCTGTTATGCCACTAATAAAAAAAATTCTTAAAAACTGCTGGGGCATTTGTTTGAGAAAAAAAAGTGAGGTGAAAGCGATTTTCTTTCCCTCTTTCTAGTTTAATTTTAAATCAAACGCCCAAATGGCACGGAAGAAACCTTTTTTTTTCTCAGTGGCATGAAAAGACAATTACAAAAAAAAGGTTTCCTGCAATATTTTAGGAAAACAATGTCATGGTAGCTAAATCTCTGACAAATTACAATATCACAGTACTTGAAACTGTTTTTTTATGATTTATTTAGAAGTGATTTAGATCCCTTTGGCTCACAGGGTAGTCCACCTATGGTGTAAATAAACTACTCTTATTGCGACATACGTTGGGCCGGAAAAAAGTGGGGTCTGTTGCTCGCACTGAGCCACGTGGTGCCAGCGCTGCCCAGTTTGCTCGGCTGGACGACCTAGCAAAGTCAGCTCATCTATGGGGGGATGCTTAACTGGGTAGTTTTATTCTTTTATATGGGCTTCTGATCCGCGGTTCAGTAATTTTTATATGCTTTTGTGTAAGACATCATCAGGCAAGAAAAAGATATTGTGGATGCTTGCTCATTTCAGTGCTCCGCTGAGAGGCAAGGATTGCCCCATCGTTCCAGCAAGAAAGAAGATGGCATCGAACGACAAGTTCGATGGCGTGTGCAAAACGCACGTGGGAAGCTTGAAGTCGTCGCGTCCTTACACCAACAGTGTCAAAGTTGACAGTGTCATATTGCACTTGTGATATACTCACACAACGTAGATTTTCTCCAGGTAGAGAAATATATGTCACCGCGTGTTTACGTTACGTGGGTCACGTCACCGACGCTTGCTAATCTCCGTACTCTGCAGGGAGCCGAGGACAACGCGTTCCTTTCCTAAAGATTGTCCCATAACTCTTGCAAGAAAGGAAGATGGCGTCGAACGATGAGTTCGATTAGTTTGTTGATGTTCGTGAAAAGCATGGTGGATGCTTGAAGTCGCTGCATTCTCAACCAACAACGTCAAAGTTGGCGTCCGGTGCTCCTATCGACGTCGATGAAAGAAATATTAATCCCAATATCAGATTGCCAACCTTGTTGCTGTTTGTGCGAGAAGGCGACGACTTCAAAACTTCCACCATGCTTTTTACACAGAACTTAGAGGTTTTCCTTCGACGCCATAATATTTTCTCTCCGGAATGGTGGGACAGTCCCCAGCTCTCGGTGGAATGGCGTAGTACGGGGATTAGCAAGCATTCGTGACGTTGCGCACGTGACTTCAAAACGCGATGACGTCTGCTCCTTTCTGTCTAGAAAACCTTCTTTGTGCGAATACACCGTAAGTAATTTGATGTTAGATGTTTAAAGGGATGGTGAACCGAACATTTCAGTGTCTATAATAAGCGGCGCACTATCTTTTCATGAGTCAGTAGCCCTGGTGTGCAGCGAGCAAGCGCGACGAAATTGACGTCATCATATCCCCCATTCGAGCTTATTAAGCGTGAATGGGGGACATTATGACTTCAATTTCGTTGCGTGTGCTCACGCACACCAGGGACTGCTGACTCATGAAAAAATAGTGCGCCGCTTATAATAGACACTGAAATAGTGGGTTCACCATCCTTTCAAGCAGTGGAAAGTTAAACTACCCCAAGATGCGCCTGGTGTCTCCCACGTGGGCGAGGAATTTAGCACGCCATGGTACGATGCTCATCCGGATCGAAACGAGCTGCGGAGTAGTTCGACTCGATAATTCCTGGCTTTGCGGCGCAAGTTTTTCCTCCGCGTTATTCTCCTAATGCATTTAGGTTTGAACCAAGTTTGCTAGCGAACAGGCCCTTGCCTCGTGCAGCAGTTGGAAGAACCATTGCTATAGGTTAGAGTGAACAGGGGCGATATCTTACATTCTTTGCACGGGGAGTATATAGTTGTTCACTGCGGCCGCAGCACGAAGGGATCACTGTAACCTTACTCTCCCTACAGCCTTGAAAGTAAACATATTCGGCAGAAATCTGCCTAGTTGGGTGAAAGTTAAAGTCCGAAAATGTGGCTCCAGCCAATATTTGAAAAGGCAACCCGACGTTTCAAAACCAACTCGGTTTCTTCTTCAGGGGTGGCTGAAGGAACGCGTGACAGCAGCAGCTCCTAACCTCTTCTGGTGGCCCACAAGCCCACGTCCACACTGGGGAGGTTTATGCCAAGACCGAGATCGTCTACCAGAAAATAGCGCAGGGCGTGGTTTACACCACTCCTTGCGCAGAGTGCCCCGCAACCTACATCGGCGAGACGAAGAACTTCCCCATAGCGTATCCGCCACCACAAGAACGACGTGCGATTTGACAGTGAGCGCAGCGCCATCGCCGAACATTGCGAGACCCTAGATCAGGGGTGCACAACATACGGCCCGCGCGCACTTTTTTTAGCGGCCCGCGGCCCAGCTCCAGCGCAGAAAGTTGCTGCACTATGCCATTCAATCCACACAGCGCCCGTTCCGCTTGGCAAGCAGCTTGATGCAACCCTCTGACCTACTTTTCCCAGTCTTAGGCGAAGGAACTACTCTCCCACTAATCCCGCTGACAACAATAAAACAGCGCGTGCCATAACCCTGTCCATGGTGTGGTTCTGTTTTAACATGTTTGTAAACAGAATGCAAAATCTTCTCTCTCTCTCAACAAATCCCCTTCCCTCTTTCACCACGGGGCCATCGAGCCTCTCGCTCTCCTTTTGGGATTCTTAGGGGCTGCATCGTCAGATCGGAGGACTCCGATCCGGACGATGCGAATGGGGCTGATCGACCTGCAGTGTCCGCCAGCGCTGAAGACGATTCATCGCGAATCTCAGCCGCACATCAGTTCAACAAAGACCTGGACAAAGAACAAGTACGAAACCTGGTGGACCACGCCTTGAAACTGTAATCACTTTTCGGGAGCACGTATGTTTTGTGAGCAGACCTTCGCACTGATGACTCTCAACAAGAACCACCTTCGATCTGCCATGACGGACGTGACATTGCGAGTTGTGCTAAAGACGGTAACGAGTGCTATGACACCTGGTATCAGCCTGACCGCAGCCGAAATATGCAACACGTCACACTAGGTGCGGCCCTGCACAGTTTTCAATAAACGTAATTTTGGCCCGCCTAAGTTTTCAGCTGAGCACCCCTGCCCTGGATCATCGCATTGACTTCGCGAACGCGCACGTGGTGGACACAGAGCCCAATTTTCGGAGACTTTTCTTGGAATCGTGGCAAATCCAGCATGCGCCAGGAAACCTAAAGAGGTCCCTAGGCGCTTTGCCCTCTGTGTACGCACATGGCCTCCGTGGCCTAACGAAAGAGTTGAAGAGGCATTGACCGTCTCCATAACCAAAAAGTTATTTTACAATTTTTAATTCCCTAATTTCTCCTTTTTTAGGTTTTCTTTTCTTTTCTTTCCGTTTCTGAAGACGAAGCAGTTAGGAGCTGCTGCTGTCCCGCGTGCCTTCAGTCACCCCTGAAGAACGATCCGAGTTGGTTTTGAAACGTCGGGTTGCCTTTCAAAGATTGGTTGGAGTCTACATTTTCGGACTCTCACTACAGCGCTTTAATCTCTTCTGAGAGACACCTCGACCTCACCGTGCTGGCCTCTTTGCTTCGGGGATGAGTTGAAGAAGTTTCCAGAGTAATTAGACCTACAGGACATGTGAGGCCACGTGCCTGCAGGGACTCTGTGCGCAATACCTCTTCCTCTATTTCAAATAAATATATTCGTACACATTTTCAATGGCAGTGGTTGGGGAAGAGTTGTTCAGGATGGCTCGAGACAGTGTTGGACAGGAGTGTGGTCGCACCCCAACGCGGCTAAAAAGTCCCATTGTTCCTGAGTGAGAGCGAATGCCGCAGGGAAAGCCGCTTTCTAGCTCGGCCATAGAAGAACGTTGCAGGGCAATAGGGAGTATTTACTGGCGGCCATAGCTGTGTGCGCGAATGCTGAGCGCGTGCTGATGGCGAGCTTCCCCAGTTCTTTTGCAACGTGCATTCTGCACCATCAAGAGTGCCGGTCTTAGCAGCCTATTGATGTGGGCTCGTTCTGAGCAGGCGCTCTAAACAGCACCCACAAATATGGCGTCCAGTGGATACTCCCTATACTGCATCATCTCGCTTAATTTTATTTGACAGCACTGATTCCAAGCACTTCCAAGAATGAAACAGAAGCGCGAGGAAACTTCACGATTTGTGATCCTGGCTGCTTATCATTAATAGACCATTTGCTGTCTTACCCAAGCATCAAGGAGAATGCAGGGATTGGTGTTCCACGCGCCACACGCGCACGCCTTTCCTGTATAAATGATTCGAAGTAAATAACCAAAAGAAAGCATTGACGAACGCGCGTGCAAGATGCCATTTGTTTTAGGTTTTTGCTTTGGAAAAGTTACTACTGCTGAGGCCAGCACGTGCGGCGCGTGGAACACCAATCCCTGCATTCTCCTTGATGCTTGGGTAAGACAGCAATAGGTCTATTGCAGAGGACAAGAGTTATGGCGGGGTAAAGAGCACAGCGGGAACTTGACGTCGTCGAATTACTGAACCAACACCGCCAAAGTTGATCGTCTTAAATTACTCTTATTTCAATAAATGAAAGAAATTTTATTTAATGAAAGAAGACCTATATACTTTGTTTCACCTTTAAGACGCAGCCGATGCCTCAAGCGCGAGCATGTGGCTGGCCCTAAACAGTGTTTGCACTGAACGCGCCCGCGTGCTTTGCAGTAAACTTCTCAGTAAACTGACGTTTACTGAAATGTTGTTTTGGAGCGACCGTGTTGGATTCCTGATATTATGTTTTGTATAGTTATGCTACCTTCATTTCCCCACACCTGTTAAAGCCTCTTTAAAAGGGTGAACCAGAGAGCCTCAATAGGTCTATTGCTGTCTTACCCAAGCATCAAGGTGAATGCAGGGATTGGTGTTCCACGCGCCGCACGTGCTGGCCTCAGCAGTAGTAACTTTTCCAAAGCAAAAACCTAAAACAAATGGCATCTTGCACGCGCGTTCGTCAATGCTTTCTTTGGTTATTTACTTCGAATATTTTATACAGGAAAGGCGTGCGCGTGTGGCGCGTGGAACACCAATCCCTGCATTCTCCTTGATGCTTGGGTAAGACAGCAAATGGTCTATTGAAGGCACCCTAGGGTGAACGAGTATTTCATAAATAAAATAGAAATAGATAAAATAAGTTCGTCTGCCATAAATTCGGATACCTTCTATACTCCGTTTCACCTTATGTTGTACCGCAGCGAAGGCTAGAAGCGCGAGCTCATAGCATTGGCAGCCGCCCTTAATGCACGAGCGCTTGTGTCGACGAGATGTGCCCTAGAGCAAGGAGCTCGCGCTTGTGGCCTTTCCTGCGGTACATCATAAGGTGAAACAGAGTATAGATAGGGTAAAAACGCAGGGGAGCTGGTGAAGATCTTTCATAGTAGACGGAGACACGGATCGATAACGGCGGTAAATTTCTACTCACGAAGCAGTGTTTGCTTCCCCCCCCCCGTTTTCTTCTATTTTTATGCAAGCCTTACAGCGGACGTTGAGCTCTAATCTTCATTAAATTCAGCACAGACTTTCAAAATAGATCCATCAATATGTGTTACAAGTTTCAGACGTCAAAGCCGAACAGTTTTCATAGAAATCGTCTCGTGCATTTCACTTCCATGAAGCCTATTTTGCAAGAGAGATATTTCTCAAACAAAGATGAAAATGTAAAAAAGGGCCACGATATACTAATCAAACACTCTTAATCTACACATCTTAAGAATTTGAAACAAATAGGTCTAACCTCAAAATCTGCCCATTTGTACTACCAAACCATCTACGGCGGAAAACGGAACTTTTAACTGTTCCCACCGAGGTGAATTTTAAATTCAGTTATACTTATTTGATATCAAGATGAAGACCATTTTCTATTTTATACAGTGGCATACATTAAGTATTTTTAGGGAACGACCAAGCGTTATAATAGCGATTCAAACACCGACTTGTATCGTCATGTTTCGTGGCCGCCATGGGGCCTCAACCTTAAGTTTGATTTCCTATCAAAACTAGAATGTGAAAAAAAAAACATGAGTGTTAAAATTTTTTTAATAAATCAGGTTTATTTTATTTAAATAAGATTTGTTTGATTTAAATCAAATAAGTACTTTGATTTATATCACTAGCTAGAAAAAATTTAACATATTTATCACCACATGTTTTTTTTAAACATGGCAGATTGATTGATTAATCCGTTCAATCACTGACAACAATGCTGAAGAAAGAATTACTTTGAACTTAAAGTACAGTTTTAATTCACAACTTTTTATTGATGTGTAACCTTCACCATACTAAAAAAATGATTTTTGTTTTTGGTAGCTAACATTTTTAATTGCTTTGTTTTTTTGCGTTTTGATTTGCTTGGAAAGGACGTTACGTGACTGACGAACAAAGTGGAAGGAAGAAATAAAGCTTAATGCTCCGATTTGCTCTGATGAGCACTGCTTTTTCTCCTGTTCAGCCTGACATTAATATCTCTTGCTTGAGGATTCATTTATTACAGTACAAAACAAATTCGCAAACATCAAATGTCAGACAATTGGTAAAAAAAAAACTTTTTGTGCATTATTTCTTTAGGAAATGTTTGAAGAAATCATTACAATGAAACTGGTCGGATTTAAGTCAAGGTCTAACTCTTAACTTAAATCATTGTGATTTTTATTCTCCACCTGATCAAAGCGCATCTCCGCGCCAGTAGTCCCTGCTCCCCCGTGGCCAAATCGCGCAAAAACAAATTATGCTAACCCTGCTCTCACCCAGTACACCAGTAGTTTTAATACAAGTACTAATCGGCTTAATGATCTAGGAGACTTCGCATCTAAACATGGTTTTATCGACCACGGTGCCTTGACACGTGGTGTTACAGAAGTTCTCGGGCGCAAAGCGTTGAAGCCAGCTCCACTGGTCTGGACATGCCTCCTCGGAGCATAGCTTGTCTGATCTTGCTCATGATGGATCGGGGAATGAGCGCCCATGGATCCAGAGCCGTGAGGATCAACTTTGATACACCGTCTGCAGGGACATAGAGTCGCATTTCATTCACCTATCCAATCTGCACCAGTAACAAAACAAAACAGACCAGCCAAGTGCGTGGCGCTCGCGCATAGACAATTACTCTGGCGGACTTTAGGGAATAATCAATGGACGCCTCTAGCTCCCGGCGCCTTGTAAGTGACCCTATCGGGAGCTGCAGCTCCTTTACGTCGACGTAGACTGTTTGCAGATTCAAGTTCTGATATCGTGAAATCGAAGTTCGCCATATTTGAGTGCTCTCATTAATTAGCAGTGCTCGGAATAAGCTCACACTTATTGGGCTGCCAAGACCGGCAATCTTGATGGTGCAGAGTACACGTTCGCAAACTCACTGTGGAAGCTCGCCTTTAGCACGACCTCAGCAGCAACGGTTTCAGCTATAGGCAGTCAGCATGTAGTTATAGTAACTACACGCTGGCTAGCTGTATACCCTAGAGTAAATGATCCTCAATCGGAGCATAAGCATGTCACTCGAGTGCTCCGCTGCTTCATTTCCGTTTCGTTGAGCATTGTTGTTTCCCGAACAGGTTATATTATGAATGATGACAATGCCCTGAATGTGCACACTACAAGATTACTGTGTGCCCAATTTTCGTACAGAACACGCAAGCAGCTCAATCGGTGCAAATGACAAAGCTCAGAATACGATTAGACCTTAAAGATGCGATTCACGCAGCGATGATGAGGGTCACGTTTCGCTTGCTTATTGTCCTTCTCACATCGGATATTTCTAAATCTAATTAGTGTAAGCTTGGTAACCCTCTGGAATCCCCTTCCCCTATACCCTTCCCCATTAGGTCAACGAACCTTCCATTTCCAAATAAATTTTTATCTCTTGGATATTTCACAACCGAGAAGCTCCATTCGCGTCTCCGACCCTAAATTCGGAAGGGGAAAGAACATCACTACGTCGCTCCCAGTACCCCGGTACAAGTGTATAACCTTCTGAAGCCCCGTAACCTCACTAAATAAAGCGTTCTTTTTCTTTTTTTTAAGCATTTTTTTTTACGTTAGGAACGTGTTGTTTGTTAGGCTATTTGGATGTTTAACCAAAAATTAAACAAACATGATTTTTTTGCGTGAATGTGCTAGTAAAATTTTGGCGCTTTCTCTTTATATTCAATAACCGACCCATCATAAACTTCTCCTCTAGAACACAGGGGCACCCGGCTCTGAGTTACATAACCCCATGTAGGTAAACCGTGCTGACAGATTGTCGGTGCTTAGCACTATAGATGCCACGAAATAACCTACGCTATCCAGAGTAACGACAATTTCCCATCTCGTGGCTTGAAATCATGGTTGCCAGTTGTCTGAAGCTTTATCTGAAATCACGAGAAACTGTTTTCCGTCCTCCAGATGTTTAAACAGTTCGCGACAGAGCAAGCTATATTGCATGAGTTTGCTAATGCCGAGACTAATGCTGAGGAAGACGCACTTTTTAATAATGACGATCGGCGCAGATTGCGTCTGCTCTGCACAAGCACCAAGATGGCGGCACCCACCACAACATCGCTAACAGAGTGCCGATACTCCAAGCGTAGCTCATTTAGTGGCTCTAGTTAGCACCTCACTTGATTAGCTGCAGAAATAAGGCAATAGGTAGCGAGATCAAAACAGTTGCCGTGCAAATGCACGCGCGCCTCGCGCTTTTCATGCACTGCTCCAGAAAATGGTCCTACAGTATATGTCACATCAGTTGACCGCAAGAGCAGTACCAACCCCCACGTGGAATAATCAAGCCTGTCCGTGTCGTCCGTGTGTCTTTTTTTGTCCTGTTTTGTTCGCGCCTTTTAACCTTTAATCGAATGTATGTACCAGCTAGCTCCAACCAAAGTTTCACTGTGAACAGCCTTCTCTACCTCCGCGTAACGACATCACACTATAATCACGCCAACTCAGCAATTGGACCCGAGCCCGACGTCGAGCCGTCCTTCGACGCACTGATTGGGTGCAAGGCCCGGCCGCACGCTGACGCAGAATTCGTGCTCAATCCATGTCAGCGCTTGATCTCACTGTGATGGCGTCAGGGCTTTGATTATTCCATGGGATGTTGTCTGTGCCAACCAGGACTTTGGTCCTGGTAGCGAGACAACATAGACTATTCGAAACCTGTTTGCTTTCTTCTCTTTATAACACATAATCACACCATACGACGACGCTAACTTTGTGATTGGGCGCGAGTCCGACGCCGAGTGTTCGTCGACGTGTGTTGATTGGACACGAGTCCCGGCCACGCAGCACTGGTGTCCAATCATTGCCCGAGCTCGATCGTAGTGCAATGACGTCAACGTTCGAGTGCGTAGGACTTCCTGGTCAAGGTGGCGCTGGCTTCGCAACTTGGCGTGCCTCCTTACCGTTCCGGGAACAGATGTGAAGGAAGGCCCACGCTTCATTGTCTGTGTCCAGGACTTGTTGAAAAAACTTGCCTGGACCAAAACGGAGTAAGAATAGTAAGTGTCTGCCTTGTTACAGAGCTGTTGTATTGGTTACCGTCTTTTTGGAGAATTTGCAGTGAACCTTGAATGTCGAACATGTATTGCTTTTCCTCGAGAACAGGGCCGTCGTAACTGCATTCGAAGGCAAAACAGATTAGGGTCTCAACCAAAAGGTATGATTTTCGGGGCACAGTTTGCAGGGCATTTTAGTTCTTTTTTATCACCTATTTAGTCACGTTTATATTTATGAGCAAAAGCAGATACATTCTGTTCAGTTTTATGCATGTAATATTTTTTATCGTTTTAAAACAGATTGTTGGCGAAGTTCGTGCAAAATTCGCTGACGTATTGCTGATGTCCAAATAGTCCGTAACTAAAAACATAATGAAAGGCATAAGACAGAAATATAGGTTTATATGTTGCTTCATGTTTAAGGCGGCGGTCCCACGGCCCCAACCATAGTACCGGTGGCAGCTGTGCTAACGCTCCTCTTTGCGGTGCAAATGTCGCGTCTGTGCGCGTGTTACATATTTCGTTCTTTTCGCAAATAAATCGCCAATTCATCATTACTCTTTTAGCGCAAAACATGATACGCATGTTTCAAAACTTAACGCACAATAAGAAAACAAAAAGTGCAAGTTTTGATATTTTCAAAGACATACCTTTTTGCATTCCAAGTTTCTAGATTTGTAATGCATCCAAGACGCGTTCTTATTTTTTTATTGAATAGATGAAGGACCCGTCTAGTTCCATGCATACGTGTTTTTCTTAATTAGCCAACTCACATTTTTTAATATTTATTCAAAAAGAGCCTTTTTTATGCGATTTTGAAGTCTCGTAACTCAGTTTCACATCATAACGCAGCAACGACATTTAAGGGAATGCTCCTGGTAAATATAGTAACTCAGCATACAAAATATTAGAAGTGCAACGCCACCCGTTTTCTTGTAAACACAACTTGATTGTGATAAAATTTCAAAGAATTCCCTTAACGCGTTCTTGGTTTTCTCAGACAGCGTTTTGGCATCTGATCTAATTTTTTTTAATTGTATGCTAGAGGAACTGAGCTGGTTCACTGCAAGCGTGATTTTTTTATTTTCGTATTCAGATTTGTTTAAAATAATTTTGAATCATGGGACTATTTTGAAGCTCGACTCTGTGCGCAAGAGACCGGTTTCAAAGAAAAGGACAGCTATTTAAACAACTTTTCTTTAATTAGAGCTTTTATCGTTCTAATTAAAATCACTTTCTATGATTATAATTTTATTAAAGCATACTAATTGTCCTAAATAATAAAAAGAACCTATTTTGTAGCAGACGACGCGCACTTGCGCCATCTTTTGAATGGCGGCTGAAATTCGAGGTTGAGAAGTTCAGGCAAAGTGGCGCTGATTCCGTCCCTGACGCAGAGGATTCTTTTCTCAAATATTTCCTCGTGCTACTTTCTCTTTCTTGCAGTCAATCAGTTGATCTTGCAAGAAAAAAAAAACGAGAAGCGCGTTACAAGGGGCACGAGCAAGTTCTCGAAAACACCTAGTGCCCACAAATAAGCTATTGAATGCTGCCCGCCATGTTCCGACACCACGAACGGTGCAAATATTGAACTTCATATAATGGTGACGACGAGACAGAATTTCTTTCCCTTCACTCCAAAATTTTTAACAGACATTTTTTTTTTTTAAGGATCCAGCTTTCCAACCGCGCTGGTTCTGTTTTGTTCGCCATCGTGCGGAAATTTGAGATTTTCAGTTTTAACGTTACTCTACTCGTAGACAACTTACGGAGAGTGTTATGTGCGAACCGCAGTGACTGGTCCTTATGGCCTCATGGTAAGGCAACAAACAGCCAGTCATCGTGGCTCAAATCTGAGGCTTAGAAAAATGGTCTAATAAACCCCCTTTCCGTGAAGTGCGCTATCAAAAGCGTTGCACCTGTGCGAAACCCTCACTAGGTCGTCTTTCTTTGGATTAATTTTTATTTCATTTATTCAAATAAGGACAATGTCAGACGATCAACACTCATGGTGTTGGTTTCATCATGCGACGACTCCCAGCTTCCAATTTGCGCTCTACACCGACCACGGCTCTTGTCCTTTGCGACTAATTATAAGCCGACAGGTCCGACTTGCTAGAAGCAGCGTCTCAGCTGAGACTGTGGGAAAGAAAGCAATGCCAAAGCCAGCGCTCGAGCCGAGATGGACTCAAGCCGCGTCTCAAGACAGTCGCGCGCCCCACCCTTTGCACTGCTTTCTTTCACTCAGCCTCAGCTGAGACGCTGCTCTAGCAAGCCGGCCCAGGATCCCAACTCGCGAAGGTTCCTCGCGCTTCTCTTTCGTTTTTCGGAGTCCCCGCAATGAGTGTTGCAAAATAAAATCAAGCGAGATGCTGAGTGCTGCCCTGCCATGTTCTTCCATGACCGGGCTACAGAGCGGTTTCCTTGCGGCCTTCACTCTCGCCGAGGAGCAATGGGACTTCTTTAGCCGCGGAGGGGTGCGACCACAAAACTATTCCCAACGCCGCCTGAGCCATCCTGAACAACTGTTCCCCGACCACTGCGATTAAACATGTGTGCAATTATACTGGCTTGAAATAACTGTAGTGAGCCGTTTGAAATAAGTTTCGGTTTACAATAATTGAATGCTTGTCTATAACAACTTGTTTCTCAAGGAGACGAAGAGAAAGACGTGTTCCGCACAAGTCCCCGAAGGCAGCCGGCTTCACGACCTGTAGGTCTAATTACTCTAGAAACTTATCCAACTATACCCCGGAGCAAGGAGGACAACACGGTGAAGAGGACGTGCCTCTCAGAAGGAATTATAACGCTGTAGGAGCGGTAGGGTTACAGCTACCCCTCCAAGCTGTCGCCGCAGGGAGCAACTACTCCCGGTGCAAAGGCCGTAAGAGATCGCGCCTGTTTACTCAAGCCCGGCCATTGCTCTTCAAACTGCTGAACGAGGCAATGTCCACTCAGAAAGGGGCGTTTGCTTATGTTTTCCTACGTTGCGTTATAACTAGGTCTGGACCCTTGATCTAATAACCTACCGATGAATAAAGTATTGATTTAATCGCAATTAAATTTTTAACCAGTTAATCGGTTAAATTTTGACAAAGGAAAAAGTAGAAATTTAACGCTTTCACCACGCAGACGTGTACGAGAACACCTGTATGAAGGCAAACTTTACGTGAAAATTTGACCTAAAGTAAACTGTAGAGGCGAGATGTGTGCTCGAAAGAAGTGGGGAAGGTTAAATGTGCCCCCAGCCACTTCAACGCCATGCGATTGTCCGTTTAGCGCAGCTGAGCCTACAGACCTATTACTAAATTACCCAACCGTCAAGGAGAATTCAGGTAATGGTGTTCCACGCGCCGCACGGGCTGGCGTCTGCAGCAGTAACTGTCCTAAAGAAAAAGCCTAAAATAAATGGCATCTTGCACGCGCGTTCGTCAACGCTTTATTTTGGTTATTTACTTCTAATCTTTTATACTGGGAAGGCGTGCGCGTGTGGCCCGTGGAACACCAATCCCTACATTCTCTTTGATGCTTGGGTAATATAGCAATAGGTCCACTGATTAATTATTTGATTAAAATAACTTAGTCCGCGGGACATCTGTGCTTCATATGTCGCATGCAAATCTACTCTTTCAATGGGATCCCACGCCTCATTCGAACCACGAATCTCTCGTAGAATTTGAACTTTGCACATGTTCTCGCGCAAACGAAACCATGATTGACTCCGTAAGTGTGACGTCATGGGTCCTAACAAACCGTTGCTAGGGTCGTTGTTATGGACAAATACATGTGGCTAGATTTCACCACGAAAACCCGACCGTTCAAAAATCAGGAGTAGGATATACACTTCTAAAAATCACAGATATAGAAAGCTTGAATGTCATATATGTTTCGACAGAAGTGTGCCGGTAATCGCTCGTTTCTGAAATATTTACGACCGCAACTTCCGGTCCTCAAGATGCCTTCAGCAGACGACGATAGCAAGTAGTATGCCGTCTGCCACACGCCCGCCGGCCAAGCCGGCGCCGGCGTCTGAATCGTGTGAATAAAGACGATATTCTAATATTGAATTTCTTTTAAATATAATGATTTCAGACACTTGTAAGAATTCATAGTGGCGTGCGATGCCAAATATAGTTTATCGAAAGTCCGAGCGTCGATCGAGATGATCGCCTGCTAAAAAATCACATTGCACCCGGGAGAAAAGCTCTTCAGGCGATCGGTTGAGATCCCAAATATTGTTTGCGGACTCGCGTTATGGGAGGGTGCGTCGTACCTGGTTGTAACCATCGCGTGGAGAAAGATTCTTGCAGTTCTTCAGATTTCCGCAAGACCCCAAAGCGCGAAAGAACTGGATAAAAAACATAAGGTGAGTTTATTACAGATTGTACTCGCATCGCGGGTTCGATGGAGATCTTCAGCAAAAGAGCACATCCACGGAATTTGATGTATACTAACGAAAAGAAAAAAAAATACTGCGAAGTCGCGATAGACATGAAATTTTTAATAACCTGACAACCCTAATAATGATAATAATAATAATAATAATAATAATAATAATAATAACAACAAACGACTTACCTCGACGGCGTACGATTTGTTTCTCATTCTAGCCTGCACTACGCCGGTAATGCACTTCAGGTCGTCGTCGTAACTGATCTGCATGACGTGATTTGAATTTACTGCATTTTCGCCCCTCTGAACTAAGCTGGGTTCTTCACAGAAAAAAAAAAACGCACATTGTGGAGGCCTCTATGGCCATGACGATGCACTTGTTTTTGTCGCTCGTTTACCGACGCAATTCAATGAAGACACCCGCTGCAACAGAGGCCAGCAAAGCTATCGTGTCATCTGCTACCAAAGCAAAGCGGAGTGTAATACATCAGAAATGGCTTTCATCGTTGAAATACGACACTGAGACGACAAGAACATCTTCATAATTAGATATCAAGAAGTTAGGATGCTTACAAAAAATTATTTACCTACTTGTAAGGAAAAATCTAGCCTCATGTGGAGTCTCCACGCATTAGTTTATAGCAACGTCCCTAGCAACGGTTTGTTCGGACCCAGACGCCATGTTGTGACGTAGTCAGTTACAGGGTCAATTGAAGCTACGCGCCCGCGCCAGTAACGGAGTATACATCTTTCCATAAAACCGTACGAGGGCGCGTTCATTGCTGTGTTTGTGCCATGTGCTTCCAAAGGCTGCTCGAGTTTCAAATAGAAATCATTCACATCGACATCATTGAGATCACATTCTTTACCATACAATGTCAGCGTTACTGTAAACTTTTCCATTTCGGTTGCGTTCAAACCGAATATATATGTAATTAAAGATACACGTAAGACGTTGGTATATTTCTTTCAACATCAGGTTATCAATAGACTTAATTAATAATGAAAAAAAATATAAAAGCGCTCTAAAAAGTACTTTCAAATCTTCTACCCACTCACCTATAAAAATTTTAGTTTAGGTCACTGGATCTAAAAAATACACTTTTTCTCTTTTCTTGAATATAAAGAATCTTCGACCTCGGCGTACTATTTCGACAATATTGGGGTGCTTATTTATAAGGTCAAATAATTGGTAATCAAGTTGACTTAAACTACCATCAAAATGATGAGCTATATAGAGCGCCCTTCTGAACACCCGTCTTGGAAAAAAAAAGTATGCAGTTGCTCGTTTTATCACAGATCAAAATGCAGTCAAAGACTATAAGATGCACAAGCACAAACACGCATACTAATAGCGCAAGTCCATGTTGCATGGTTTGCGCTTGATTGCTTTGACCGGGGACAAAAAAACGCACTATAAGACGGTGAGCTCCGTGACATAGTGATTTCTGGCTCTGCTTGATTGGCCTCATTGACCTGTTATGTCGGCTGCGCTCTGACTTACAGCGAAAATGAATTTAAACGTTTATGTCGTGTGAAAGCTCCTTCATTCACGAAATGCTGACAAGGCATGTCTTATATATCTTCTTTAACGTTTGATTACGTTCTTCACTGATTGATTGACTATGTTTTTAATTCTTAAATAGTTAAAGCGATAGCTACTGGCTTGTGAGTCACTAACGAAATCGCTTTGCCAACCCGGCAGCGCGGAACAAAGCCAGTATAAAAGAACAAATTTTGCCCAGCTAGGCACTCTCGATCGGGTCGATGAGCTAGCTGGGCTGCGCTTCTGTGCGAACTGGGCTCTGCTAGCACCACTGGCATGTTTGCTGGCATTTGTGTCAGCGGGAGCACGCGCTGAGCGCTGAACGTGCACGGGCGAGCAGCAGAAAGGAGGAAATTAAGAGCAGAGGAGCACTGCCACGAGCCTGTTTTCTGGCCACACGGATGAGTGCCGCCATCTAGTGGTTGAACTAATGGCTTGTTCAAGATGGCCGCCGTGGGACCGCCGCCTTAATCAACGCCAGTCTCAGGATTACAGAACCCGCCCCAGCAATCCAAAACTGCCAAAAGCGGTTTAATAAAAATATAATAATAATAAGTGGACATAGAGTGTAGTTAACAGATATACAAAACACCACGAGGAAATCGCACGAATCATTGAATATGCAAAACTAGTTCCACACCATTTCTTGATAAATAAACCACGGGCTTGTGTTTAACGACACTATATAGTTTACTTGCCACAAATGCTCGGGATTCTCAGAGATAGCGTTCAACTATTTTCTCGTTTTCTGAACTCTGCGCGTTTATGGGTTGGGTTTTCAAATATGTCTTCCACCCTTAATTGCTAACAACTTTCTCTTTATCCTCCAGGAGAGCCCTAGTTATTCGAAAGAGGTTTGCCCCTGTTTTGGAGCTAAATGTGGAATATTTGCGTAAAATGAAATTTACGCACACTCTTAAAAATGTATGCGTGTCCTCATAGCACGCGCTGTAAGCCAGGTATTTGATTCTACATGGCGTGTCCAAAGAACGACGAGGTTCAACACCCTTATCTGACTCAAAAACTCAGTCTGCATAAGTAAAATTAGCAAAGCGAAAAGTCATGCCAATTTAATTTTTTCGTAAATTGCGTTGTCGAGCCAAATCGTTGCTCTGTAGGCGCTCGGACATTCTTAGAGTGCTGATACTGCACATTCGGTTTTCGCGAATAGTTTCAGGTTCCACGAAGTCTTTACTTCTGCAGGGGCTCAGGTGCACCGTTTTCAAAGCTTGTCTTACGCTGTAATATCCGGATTCACATTTTAAAAATACCACCTTTTTCTTTGCGTCCAGTGCATCGTCTTGTTGTTTGGAAAATATTCCCTCACAACGCAGGTGGGTATTGTGCCAGGGTAGCTCCCAACCTCCAACCATTTCTTGTTCGCAAGCTGAAAAATATAAAATAGTCGCCGTTAGCCTCTTTCTCTCTCTCCTTCTTTCTTTCTCCCCCGTGTTACAAGGTAGGTAGTACGGGGACAAGGAGCTTCCTCCTTGTCGACTTCGCGCACGGCCTCTGGGGATTCACGCAGAAAGGTATGTTGGCGATCGTTACACCAAATACTTTGTTATACGATTCAAAAAGGCGTCTTTCTGGTCATTAGATACGGTGTGAGGAGGCTTGGAAGCTTTCGTTTGGCTCTTTCGCGAACCGTTTTAACATTTCTGGAGGACGGAAAAAGTTTCTTGTGGTTTCAGCTGAAACTTCAGATAACTGACAACAATGAGTTTAAACGCCAAGATCACTTAAGTGCAGGGTTTGGCCGAAATACGCAAAAATGTATTTGGAAATACAAATACTGGGATACATGAAAATAGTAGCTATAATACTGATACTAAAATATATCTGTAAAAATGTATCGCGATACGTATCGGAAATACATTTTAAAAAGAGGCAAAAAGTCTTTGGAAATACAAATACAGGAATACATTTTAGTGAGGGAAGAAATACAAATACTGAAATATTGATACTGCAATACATTTTTCAAATTTGTTTGAGACGCCAACTGAGATGAAGCTTGAAGTTTTGAAGTGGAAGTTTTTGATCCCGAAATTACTTTCCCGCAGGCTTGGCACTTCGCCTTGAAGGTAGTGGTTCCGGACGAAGAGGAGTCTTCAATGGGCTCAAAACAACGTTCCATCAAGGATTGACCGCGGTCCCTTCCCTGACATCCTGTCTGTCTGACGAGTGATGCGAAAAGACTTCGACCTCTAAATAAATTCCATGTCATCCTAAATCCCATCAAAACGTCACCACGCTCCTGTTCAATAAGGGCGCCCCTGTCAACAGTGATCACATGACGTCACGGTGGAATGAACTGGTATTCTTGTATCTGTAGGTGTGACCTTGAACATGAAACTTTACCCACGCTGCTGTATGAAAGGACAATACGTACTTTCGTTGTAGGTGACCTCGTTGAAGATCGTGCAGGCAGTTGCATTAGGAATTTTCGAGAATAGTGGACCACCTGAAGCATCCTGGAACACATATTATCTTCTGTTGCGGTTGAAAAAACGATACGGTGGCATCGCTGTTGTGACGGTCCTTCCTGCCGACCCGCCGACGCTATGACGCATGGATGGCAGTCCTCAAGTTTCGCCTAGCGTCATCCAAACAGAGACCCTCGTGGATTGCGACCTGAGATTGCCGGCACAGGTGCGAGCTCTCCGAGAAACAGCGCGCTCGAGACGAGTCGCAGGTGTACGAAGTCTGGGTCAGCACAGCGAGGCCACGTCTGGCCTCCTTCCTGGGTATCGGATCACCAGAGCAGCGGGTCACGTTCACGTCGACTGATGACGTACCCTTGAGCCGTGCAATATTACGGGCGCAGACGCATTCGGATATGTGTTGAACTTCACTGCGTGAGTCATCCTACTATTTCAAGTCAACCACCGCCAGGCTCGTGCTGCAACGGACTGTGACTCAGCTTTGCCGGCTGGGTGTACTGTGTACGCTAAGGCAAGAGAGACGGTTAGCAGCGGGCATTGGATGCCAGCAAACAATGACTCATGAAATCCCTACCTATGGAGACCTGCGGCAGAAGATGCTCCGACTCCACTCTTGGCACGCTACCTGGTTCGAGTCCCCGACTACGCAACACTTCTCAGAAGAGAGAAGAGGACGCATAAAAATAGTTTGGAGAATCGGAAGGAACCTTGGTCAGCATAGTAACAATGCCCCAGCACCTCCTTGACCCTGAATACCCTCAGAAGTTAAGAAAAAAAAGGCGTTCGGACTTATTTCTGTTTTTCGGGAAAGGGGAGGGAGGTATTTATGAAAACAATTATGTAACGAAATACATTTCATCTTGATTGTATCACGATACAAATAAACATTCTAAATGTATTTTGATACAGGAATACAGATACTGGTGAAAAAATGTATTGCGATACAGAAATACAGATACGAAATGTATTTCTGAAATACTATCGCGATACATTTGTATCGCGATACTGCCCGACCCTGCTTATGTGTACGTTATCCCGAAGCGCAGCTTATTTTGTGACCAATTGAAGGGTTAAAATAACTGGCCAATTAACGTAGTAAAATGAATAATTACGTTGGTTAATTTTAGCAATTTCATTTGCCCTATCAGCTTTGCTAAGGAATGCCACCAGCTTGACATGTCCGTTACCTCAGTCCAATTCTTCCGCTCCGCTGGTCACCATGGTTGGGCGGTGGCGAACCTTTGTTCGAGCCCCTGAAGCCAGCATCGACTCTCAGCAGAATTGCAAGGAAGGAGCAGCATCTGTATCAAAGAGGGCTCCATGGAGACAGTGTGGATTTAACCGAGAGGCTGCACAAGGAAATTCATCATCGTGCGAGTACATCAAGAGCTGCTGATCCGCGATCCCTGGTCTGCCATGTAGTCTGCCATCCTCCCCAAACTCACCAGATGGTTTCTCGTCCTATAGTTTTGGGGTGTGCTCTCGTCTCCATATCACCATAACTTGGCAAACGCCCAATGCTATAGTCCCATCTGAGCAAATCAGAGCTTTGGAAGTTGGCATATGACAATGTATCGTCGGAGTGCACTTCTTAGCCCAGATCACAACAACTGAACTTTTGCTAGCGATAAATAAGCAATGCACTGCTGAGGAGAGCTGTCACGTGCTCTGCTTCGTCACTCTGATTGACTCCAGGTGGCCAAGTTATGCTGAGACTGAGTTGGTTATCATAAAAGCTGTTGAAAGTGATCCCCGGAGAAGGGGAACGAGAGGGACAAAAGACTAAAACACAAATCTCCAAACACAGCTAGGTGACTGGTGCGCGACCGGAAAAATCACCAGTCACCTAGCTGTGTTTGGAGATTTTGTGTTTGTCCTTTGTCCCTCTTGTTTTGCCTTCTCCAGGGATTATTTTCGTCATACTTGTCCAGCTCGCTTGCACCTTTGAATTTAATGGCATTATAATAAAAAAAGCTGGGTTTTTTGGTATTTTTAAAGGGTATTGAAACAGATACATCCGTATCGAATTTTACTTTCATGGATATGCCATGAACCGGAACTTCGATTGAATCCTCGGTGTTTATTTCTTCTTTGCGGTCTAATAACTGCCCGTAGATAGTGTCAGAGTTGATATTAATGCTGGCAAAGGTCTTCTGTGATTAGAGTGGTTCAAGCATCACTAGGAGGTAAGCTCACTGTTTACTATATGTTTTGGGCCGATTTTCGCCTATCCAGATGTTAACTTTTTATTTTTATGCAGTGCGCTTAGCATTGATTGATTACGGCGAATTGTGACAACAGAGTATTGAAACTTAGAAGACGTTACTATAATGTATACCTCAATTAGATGAGGCCAGCAGGTGCTTTGTTTCAAGTGTGTCGAATATTAAATAACTTTCAAACTTCAAAGCAACTGCACGGGATGTTCGCAAAATTTGAAAAAAATCACGAACGAACGCAAACTTTGATTTCCTGTATAAGGATAGCGAGGAGCAAAGCGCAACGTGTGATGTTATGTAGCCTCTTGAGAACTAATCTCTGTGGTTCGCGCCGCATGCAGTATTAGCCTGCCATTTTAACAAAAACATAGGACGCAGGGAAATTCGCTGGTTGAAGTCAAATCTGATAATTGAAGTTCACGCTGCCAAAACAACCATTTCAAACCTCCAGTGAGTGAGGTTATGCAACGAAGTTTAGCGATCTCCGAGTAAATACATCACAAGAATAAGGTTATCTCAAACACGAAGACCCGGCTATGAGTATAATAAAATTATATCATTAAAGCCTTGTGCTGTTATGAATGGTTTTCTTTGAATTGTGCATCTAAATATGGCGCTCATACAAATTGACAACTTCGTTTTTTCAAGGAAACCAATCACACAAACTGATTTTGCTCTGAAATATGTGCATGCGTTTGGAATGCAAAGGACCTAAAAAAGAACTTTGCTCGTACGAGGGAGCATAGAAAATTTACTGAACAAGGTAAACCTATACATAGATCTCA